>PVJO010014297.1:0-48747 GCA_004026905.1 Hystrix cristata
GAAAACTACAGCACCCTAAAAAAAGAAATTGAAAAGGATATCAAAAAATGGAAGGACATCCCATACTCAATAAATTTTTGTGCATCTACTGAGCGCTAAGTTTACAAAAGTGATTCATATAGTCATGATCCTTACCCTCAGAGGAGTATGTCTAATATGGGGATAGACATAAGTGAAACACAGTAAATTATGAGTAGAGACTATTGTTTAAAAACATAAGTAGGGTATCGGCCTTGTCTTGGGATGTAGGGAAGGCTTCGATGAATAGGAAATCTAGGAGGTAAGGAAGCAAGGGTGTTTGTTCTCCAGGAGGAGTGGAAACGGCACATCCAAGTGCCCAGAGAAAGTTATGGTTAAGTTGCTGAAAGAATTTTTGCGGCAAAAGCACAGATTACCAGGTAAAGGTTAAGAAGGAGAACTTTAAAGCAGGATGATCTGAGCTAGCCTATGTGGTATAAGTCTGAAAAAGAGTTTAACAAGCTCATATGTAAACTGAGCCTAAATTCAGAACAAAGAGATAAAAGCAAATTTCTTATCACCCAATTATTTCTAATACAGCAAAAAATTAACACTACTAACAGGAGGTTTGCGAAATTTCCTTACTGATTTCTTGTAAATGTTCTAGCCAGTTTTTACTGTGCTGCTGGATATGAGACAGGTCATTTGTTCTCCCTGGGGTCAAAGGTTATTTCTAGGACCCAGTTTAAAGTTTTAGATTTTGTTACACAAGCTTACAGACTACAATACATTGTACCTTTTGCTTATGACAGTGAGCAATGTAAACAATCACATAAATGCAGCATTAAGTCACAACTGCATAAAGTTACTGGAGTACCCAGTGTACATGTCACTGATTTAAATTTGGGTTATTAGGTTCTTATTTTTAAAATATCATTATTCCTCTGGATTCCCATTCCCCTCCCCCTTTGCCGTCTTCTTGTTCCCTTGGACCCTTTGCCTTGTTCCCTTGGACCCTTAGATTAGCTTATATCTAAACCTTTGCCTTTTTGTATCCATTGTTTACCCTTGTATTTGGCCTCATTCAAATGAGGGACACCATACTGTATTCAAGCTTGCGGGTCTGGTTTATTTCACTCAACATTATATTTTCCAGGTCCATCCATTTTCCTATAAATGACTCTAGTTTATCATTCTTTATAGCTGTGGGTTTGTGTAATTTTGCATAAATTTTAATAAAAGTCGTTAAAAAAAAAAGCAAAGCAGCAGAAAGAATATATTTAGTGCCAGTCACTTTGATGACCGTACTTCGGTGAAAGTAAGACAAGGTGAAAGTAAGACAAGGACTTATGCTAATTTTTGCTTCAAAAAATACAATAGAGTTAAAGAAAAAACAAACAAAAAACAAAACAAAAAAAAAATTTTAGAGTTTGGTTTCCCCAGAAGAGGCAGCACTTCCTTGTACCCCAGCCCTGTGGCATCAATCAAAGACAGGATGACATCACCAACTGCTCCGGAGCTCTAGCTAGCAAGCCTGCCGCTGCACGAGCGGTCAAGCTGCAGCAGAGGTGGCACACTTGCAGACTTCAGATGGCATGGTCAACCGTCACCTCACGACAGAGGGCAATTTAGTTACATGTCTCACAGCACAAGGGGTAACACAGTCTTCATTTCTGAGACGCATTCCCAATAAAAAGTTCAAATAAAGAAAAAAATGGGTTGGAGATTTAGATCAGCGGTAGAGTGCTTACGTAGCAAGCTCAAGGCCCTGAGTTTGATCCACAGCACTCCCACAATAGAACAAAATTAAAGATTCAAACTTTTTATTGAGAAATGTTTTTAAATAAAGATAAAGAGTGGATCAAGTGCCTAACAATAAGGCAAGGCAAGGCAAGTCAAGTATTGTATAACTTTTCTAAAAAGGCAACATAAAAAAAATCACATTTACATAATTATTTCGGCTAAGTGAAAAGTTATTTTTAAAATGACTGGAAACAAACAAGAGAGTAGTTATGGTAGGATAATAAGATTTGTTTTTTATTTTCTAAATTTTGTGTAATGTGGATATACTATGGTAAGGTTCTTCTTAAAAATAAGAGTAACATTAATAATAAGAAGTTACACTATATAGTGTATAACACATGTCACACACTATTTTAGGAGCTTTGTATGAATGAACTCATGTAATCCTCACCACAACTCTATAAGGTAAGTATAACTGCCATCTCCATTCTATACTGGAGGGACAGAAGCTCAGGGAGGTCACATAACTTACCTAAAATCATGCAAATAATAAATGGTAGACCCAAGAAGCAAGCAAGGAAAATTTGGCTCTAAAGTCAGTTCCTACATTCACCTCTCAAAAACATATGCTTGAACATCAGTTCCAAATTCAAATACCCATTTTTCCCTTTTACATAAATCTAAGGTATCATTAATGATTTCTACAGAACTCAAGAACCTTATGTTATTTCAGGACATAAATTAAGAGGACACATAGTGTGGTACATCGCAGCGGTATTTAGCAGATGGTCACAAACTACACTTCAGTTGCTGTTTATAGACTACTTGTGAGTCACTGCATACAGACTGACTATCCCTTATCTGAAGTGCTTGAGACCAGAAGTGTTTGAGATTTGAGCTGCTTTTTCTTTTTTTCAGATTTTGGAGTATTTTCATAGATTTTACTGGCTGAGTCTGGCTAATTTTGAAATCTGAAATGCTACAAAATCTAAAACATTTTGAATGTTGTGCTGGAGTTCAAAACGTTTCAGATTTCGTATTTTCGGATTAGGAATGCGTATCCTGTTTCCTCTTCATTATTTTCCTCTTCCTTGCTATGACAGCTTCTTGCCTCATCTTTTCATTACCAAGAAATGCAGGTTCTGTCTGCAGAACATATTATAATTATTTAGTCTAAATCTAGGCCATGAACTGACCTTTACTATGTACATCAATCATCCAGAAAGCTTGTTAAAATGCAGTTGTAACAGTCCACCCCTAGAAATTGGACCACAGAAAACACTTTTTAAGGAAGTGCTCTGCCTCTATTACTTTGAATTTTGTAAGATGAAATGTTTATCCAGGGCACAAAAATGAAACATTTGCTATTTTCTACCTGGACTGCCAGCACGCTCCTTGTAACCTTTTCTACTCTTTCTTGTAACTAAAGGCCCTTCCAGGCATACTCAGAATCACCTCACTTTACAAAAACCAGTTCAGAGAATGTAAACAATGGAATGTGTAATATCATATGCTATGGTCTGATTTTAAAAATTACGCTGTTTGCAAATTCTTATCAGAAAGGTGTTAATTACAGTCAAACCTGATTTCTTGTCCAGCAATGATACTGCTTGATATTCTGAGTAATTTTTTCCATCAGTGACATAGAATATTGGAATATGCCACAGGTAGCTGTAAAAAGAAAGTATTGTAAGATTAGTTCTCTTTCTAATGCTTCACCAAGAAGATGAAATTTTTTAAGCTACTCCCAGAGAAGGATAATATTGTTAGGTTTCATAAGAACTTATGATTATAAAACATTTAAAAATACTTCAGCCTGAAGTTACAAAAGAGATAGCACGGAATGAAACAGTATAAGGACCTTGCATCTGAAGGCTGAATTTCCGGTTTCATACTTAAGAAAAATCTCTCTTGTTTTATAGAGAGTTCCATTCCTTTCCTGTGAACAGTCACTAAAGGAAATCCTTTCTGCAGGGTCCATGTTTTCATCATTTTCTTTACATCTAGTGTTTTGTTTGTGACCTATAAAACAAAAATAAATATTTTTGGTTAAAGATACAAATTATCTTAAAATTTTTACAGTTTAATTCATCTATATCTTTCCTAGCTCATTTTATAAAGACATTTAATGCTAATATTAAAAAAAAGCATTAATGCTGAGTTGAATTTACATTTCTAATCTAGGTAAAGAGAGAAACTTACTAAATGAAAAGTGACCTGGAAGAGAACTGAGTGATAACTAAGGAGGTGAGAGAGAGAGTACACTGGAAGCAGCACATATGATATCAACCAATAGTTTACGAAAATTAGCATTCCAGCTGCGTACGGTAGCACACTGTCATCCCAGCATTCAGGAAGATCACTATGAGTTTGGGGAGTTTGAGGCCAGCCTGGTCTTCATAGAGAGTCTAAGGACACTGTCTCACCAACACTCCCACCAAAAAAAGATTAACATCCTTAAATTCATTAAGATTGAAACCTCTAAGAAGATACAAACACTCTTTCAGGTCACAATACTACTAAAAGATATGACTGAAATGTATTCCAGCACAGCACTGCTACTTCATACTGTGAATAAACTGAATCCATGTTTCTCTCTGCTCTGCTGTCCTCCACCTTGTGAGTATTAATCTTTAAAGACTTAATCTCGCCACAGGAACAGAAGAGTCAGTTCTCTTGACTTGAAATTTCTTTAGAGAACACCGGTAAACTTTTTTGGTTACCGGTGTTTTTATGGTTACAGGTCTTCTTTCCCAGAAAATATATGAACTTAACTGCAAAAGTTAGATAGTGTCAGAAGTTTACAAACCTCTAAAACCCACTCTCCCCAAGACATCCGATATCAGTGATTATAGATTTGAAAAAAGTCATGTGCCTAAATTCATAATCTTATACTACTATGGCGAGTCTCATTGCAATCACCTTATGTCTATTTACTCAAAGCACAAAAGAATGGAGCAATTCCCAAATTCACTGTGACTTTAATCTTGTATTTGTCATATCTCTTACACATTTATCTCTAGATCAGAGGGTGTGAAGAAAAGCAAGGTACTTTCAGGTGTTTGGAGCAGTACTGAAACGAAAAGCCCAGTGCGTCATGTAATGTGGATGCTGAAAACACTGAGAATACTGTTAAGGACTAGGTTGAGATGGGACAACATTATGATGCAAAAATTACAGTCAGCGAGGAAGGCAGAAATATGTTCTAAATGTCCAGAGATAAGATAATGAGTATAAAGTAAATAACATGGCTGTCAATCGAAATGCTACCATATATTTAGAGGAAAAAAAAAACATTGGAAGCCAAGTGTTAACTGACTCCTTTTCTCAAAGAGAACTCAGAGTCCAGGGAACACATTATCTTCTGGGAAAAACACTTCAGATTTAGATTATGCTAGGAAGCAGGAAGTATATATGGGAAAGCTCCAAAGCAAGGATTCTTAATCCAACATCCATAAAACTGAAACTGTGTATGATGGTGTGCATATAAGTAGTTTCTCTGGGGAAAAGAGCCAGACGCTTCATTGAATTTTCAACTATATCTGTGATCTTCTAGAACACGAAGAACCATTAATCTACAGCAGAGTAACAAACTCAAATGTGTCTCAGGGTTGTTCATCATACATGTATGAGGCAGCTGGGTTGATGCTTTACTTTGAAGCATAACTGCTACATAATTACACTGATTGTTAGACTATTTGTAGGCATAACAAAATCCAAAGCACAACCTAAGAGCAATATGCAGCTCATGGCAGTCAGCTTGTGATATATTATCTACTGGAGAGAGATCTGGACTAGAAAGACAAGAGATTCATAGGCAACAGTATAGAACCAAGAATGGAAGGTAGAAAAAATAGAAGAACAGAAAGAGTTTTTCTTTTTAAAAGATCAAATTTCAAAAATATAATAATATCCATTAATAGACAGAAGATAACTTTCCTTTTCTAACAAATTGAGAATGGTCATTAAAATACAGAATAACAATAGCTCCTAAGTCTATTCATATTGTTTTCAACAATTACTAATAGCAGTCCCCTTTCTTGACTTTAAACTCAGTATTTTATTCGTAAATACTTACATATCACATTCTGTCCAGTTATTTCCTAGTTAACTACCCTTGGTATCCTAGACTTACTTATATACGTGATAAAAATATAAACAGAAGAGCTCTTTTGGTAAGAAAACAGGATTTAAGTAAACTATGCAGGTCACTTACTTCATTAAAACTATCCCACAGATCATCACTCCGAATGGATGCATAGCTATGATTGTGCAGGTAAAGAATAATAGCATGTTGAAATATATCTTCACTAAGGTACGTTTTCAGCATCAACAAGAGAGAAGCTCCCTATGTAAGAGAGAGAGAGAGAGAGAGAGCAGAGAAAGGAAGTGAGGAAAAAAGAACAATGAAATTTTATAGGTTAATAAAATTCAAAATAATCATTCTAAACATGTAATTATATAAATATGACCTCGTTATAATACATTGGTAATCTCATACACCTTGACATCAACTCTGTTCAAATTATCTTAACGTTATTTTAAGAGATTTGAAAAATAATTAATAGAATTAGATTCCTACATGTACGAATTCTACCACGAGTCACTCAGATCAGTATACTGTTTCAAGTATTAGTAGTGCTATGCTCATATTTATAAATACATTTTTAATTAAAAGTACTAAATTTTCTATGGCATCCTCAACTCATCCCCAATGCTTAACTATCAGTAGAATCCATGAGGATATACTGCCATCAACAAAATGACTTAGCAGAGCTCTCAAAAGTCTCTGCTAGGTGTATATTACTTCCTAAATTTAGTATACCACCTTGCTGAGGTAAAGAGGATCTCTTTTTCTGAAGAGTTGGTTTAAATGTTTGAAACCGATGAATATTTAGGGCAACAAGCATATACCAATAATTCACAGCCAAGTATGCTATTATAAAGGCCACACTCTACTGACTCATGCACGGCCGTCATTCCCAACTGCAAAATGACCACCTCCTCTGTGAAGCCTTTCTTGATCTGAAACAGAAATCATATCTCTCCATCTTCAATAAAAATTTATATTTCCTCTTCTAGACTGTGTGCTAGTTGAAGGAATAACTGGAAAACTGAACTACCCTAAAGCAGTGCCTACTGCGACGCTTAGCAGTAAGTGCTAATTTAGTTTTTGAATGAATTTCACATGTGATAAAAATATATCAGTGCAGCCATCAAGATTTTCAGTACACATAAAAAATGAATACCTGTTACTATCATTTCTAAACTTCACAGCTAGTAACTGTCCTATAAACTGAAGTACTCTTTCTCGTTCCCAGCTGTCCCCATCTCTCCAGCATCATCAACTTTCCCTTCTGTATGGTAACATTCCCATTAACAAAAACTTCACCTTTCCTAATTTTAAACGAGTCAGGCTTTAATCTGGAAAAATGTCTGCCTTCTTCTTTTCCTTCTTTACCCTACCGCTGTTTTTATGTACTTACCTCCACCTTGTGTTTTTTATCTACTTTTTTCTGTCTAACCTTACTACCCTCCTTATTTCAAATTTTTACCATTACGTGGCTGGACTTCATCATCAATTTCCTGACTTTAGGTCTCTGCTCACTTAAATTCACTTTTTAAATTGAAACTAATTTATTTTTGTCCTAAGTAGTAACTTTAATCAAGTCATTCCTCTACTTGAAAATCTTCTACAGCTTCCTATTGCTTACAGAAAAAAATCCAGATTCCTTACAGCATGCAGGACTTTCTACACTTGGGCCACCTATCCTTCTCATCCTTCCCCTCCTCCCCATGTGACTTCCACAGCAGGCAAATGTACCTTACCCTATTAGTCTATCCCTGCTCTACCCATTCTTCTTTACTTGCATATTTATCATTTAACTCATTTTAATTCCCATTTTCCTTCAGAGAATCTCTCCTCAGCATGTCATGCAGAAATTCCTTGTACGGTACCACTTTAGCACATATTACCTCTCTTACTACTCCACAACTACTCATCACCTAAACTTTGAGGTTTTTGATTATAAGAATTGTATCTCACATGTTTTATATATTATCTTCTCTATCTAGTAGAGAAAACTAATTAATCTGACAGCCACAATAAGGAAGCAAATAAACTGTAACATTCATCTTTCCCCCAATGCAAATATGAATGATAATGTTTCTAATTTTCTTTTTTCTTCACCCCTAAACCTGGAGTTTGTGTTTCTGAACCTGAACTCCAGTCTTTGATTCTTAAAATCTCTTTTTGCCTACTTGTTTTGACAACTCTAACTTTAGAACACAAGTTCACTCTGAATAAAACAGCTAAGGGCTTGCTTAGAGCCTTCCCTGCAACTTTAAGATCTGCAGAGTTAACCAACTTTAAGAGATGTATTGCTGTAAGACCTTGGTTTATTGCCTGGAATACTAGTTACAGAACTGAAAAGGGAAATACAGAAAGAAGGAAAACTCACAAAAATTTAAGTTCACAATTTAAAGAGATTTAAATGTTTAAAATTTAAACACCTGAAAATAATACTCATGTAATCTTTAAAACAATCTAAATCATGCATCTTGCTCATATACAAAACTAATTTGAGGCCTACTATAGGTACTTTCTATGTACTGCAGTACCTTAAAATAGGAAAGAGAATCAAACATTTCTTCGATTTGTTCTGAAGACTGAACAGTTGATAGTACTGGATGAGATGAATTCAAGGCATCTTTCTTCATGGTTTTAAATCGAGCATCTAAGAAATCTTCATACTAGCAAAACATTACACAGATTAGGATAAGAATAATATCAAAGATGAGAGTAACTATAGCATTTATTTATATGAGCTATACCAATAACCAGCTTCATTAAACTTCAGAATATGTTTTTTTTTTTAATTTTTTATTTTTACCAAGAACATGTATTGGTACATTGTATACATAATGATCATAATCAACATGGTTATTTTGTACCTGTACATGATACATCTTGGTTTTCCCCCCTCTTCCCCCCTTCCCCTCCCCTCCCTTCCATTCACCCACCCCTCCCTATTTGCAACAAAAAAGAGAGATAGTATTCAAAAGAGAGAACTAGATAGGGAAAAGGGGGATAAAGAAGAAGGTTAAAAGAAAAGTAAGATGAAAGGAGAATATAAGTTTTTGAAAGTATAGAAAGACTATGATCTTCACACATATTCCTCGAATTTAAAAATACAGTTATGAACTAGACAAATGAAAATCAGCATTTTCTAAAGGAGAGGATAAAAATGAATTAAGAATTTATTACTAAACAAATGTCAAATCTGGATAGTCAGATGAATATTCTCAAAAGGTTACAAAGTATTTTTAAATAAAATCTGAAATTTAAAAAAGAAAAAAGCCTGGCCTTTAAGCTGATTTCTCATATATAGCCCATATTTTAATATACATTTCTCTTAACTGAGGTTCATTTTAAGTAGAACTTTTTAACAGAAAGAACTCTGGGATCTTGGCAGATGAGCTCCCCTAGACTATACATTAAAATTTTTCAAATATTCTGGGCACCACCAAGTGGTGAAACTGTGTATCTCATTGCTTAATTACGTATCATAAACAGATTTTGAATACTTTGCTTAGCATTCTAGCTAAAAATTCATTCCTTCTATTATTTGAATCTTGAATCCCTACACAAAAATTTCCAACTGCAAGTTCTAAGAGTAATTCTGTTCTAAAGCAGTCTTGAATCATGTCTCTAGGAAGTTTATGTAAGTCACTGAATTAGGGTTGAAAGGAATATTTACACTCTCCCACTAATAGCTTGAATAATTTTGGTAGAAACCTGTGACCTAGTATGTCTGACTATCCCTAAGTATAGGAAATGTCTTCACAGAATCTAATAACATAGTGACAACACTATTATGCCTGTCTGTAACAGAACGGTATTCCATTCATTTGAAAAAGGCTACAAAAGATGCTTTGTGGCAGATTATTTATATAAACCTATACATCACTGTTGAAAGAATGCCCACAGTGATAAAAAGAAGACAGAACTGCTACAAAATGTCTTAACCTTTTTCTCTCTATATACACAGCATTAAAAAGTTTTCTTTGTTAAAAAAAAAGGTTTTTCAACCTAATCTAAATTGCTTTAGCAGAAAGGACTACATCTGTTAAAAATAAAATGTAAAAGTGCAATTTAAATAGTCATCTTAATGACAAAAATATGTAATCTTACATAATTTCACCTTTTAATGAAATCAATAAGTAAACGCATAATTTTCATTGTTAAATCTCAAAAGGTATAGATATCAGTAACAAGGATCAATTTTATTATAGCTTTCTAGAAATATTTTCATTACTCTAAATGCATAGAAAATACGTGGCAAATGTGCGTTATCTATTTTTCCTCGAGCATTCCTAGTAGGACAAGGAAATACTGTACTTACACTGGAGAGCTCTTTGAATATTTTTTCCAAAGAGAAATACTCCATGAACGTTGCAAAACCTTCATTTAGCCATAGATCATCCCACCACTGCATTGTTACCAGATTACCAAACCACTGCGGGAAAAACAAACTATTAACAACATGATACACACATTCTTAAGAATTTTCCAACAATTGACTGGACTGTCAGATTACCTCGCTAGAACCGGATTAAAATATTTTACTAGTATAATCTAAATATAGTTAAATCAATTAAATACTTATTAAAAACTATGTAAATCTACTTCAATAGTAAAATAGAAATTTTCACATTTTCTCAATTGAATGAGTAAAAAGAAAGACTGAATATTAATATGAATAAATTTTAAAAACATGCCATATAGGAAAATAAAAGCTTTTTTTTTTTTTTGTCCTGGGGATTGAACTCAGGGTCTTGTGCTTGCTAGGCAAGCGCTCTACCACTTGAGCTAAATCCCCAACCCAAGCATCTACCTCATAAAAGTGAGATTTCTTAGACAATGAAATTTTTTCACTTTCTAGTATCAAATTAGTAAGATTACCTTCCATTATATCTATAACCACTCACGACAGCCGAAACTTTCTATGTAGGAGATTTTCCTATGGTCAGAGGACCTATACTTCATATTTCTCATCAGTTCCCAGGCTAAAGACAATGTTCACATGATTCAAAGCAGAATTCGAACATTTCTTTTCTTTTTATTTTAAACCAAGAACATGTATTGGTACATTTTACATACAACGGTCACATTCATCACATTTATTTTGTACCTGTACGTGATGCATCTCCGTTCTCCCCCCTCTTCCTCACCCCTCCCCTCTGTTCCCTCCCGCGCTATTTACAGCAGGTTTATTCATAATTTTCCATATTTTCCCTTTCCCTTTTCTTTCCTTTGTTGCCTTTCTGCTTTTCCCCCTTCTCTCTCTCTAGTACTCCCCTCCTTTGTATATTATCTTCCTTTTATATAATATCTATTATACCTCTTTGACCTTATCTACAGTTATGGTTTCTCATATCAGAGAAACAATTCGATGTGTACTTACGAGTGTCTGATTTATTTCACTTAACAGTATGTTCTCAAGGAACATCTATTTACATACAAATGACTCTAGTTTATCCTTTTTATGGCTGTACTCCATTGTGTAGAAAAACCACATTTTCTTTAGCCATTCATTGGTTGTTAAGCATTTAGGTTGTTTCCAAGACTTAGCTATTAGAAATTGTGTTGCTATGAACATGGTTGTGCATACATCCCTGTGGTATGACAATTTTAATTCTTCTGGGAAGATCCCCAGTAGGGGAACAGCTGGGTCAAATGGAACTTCTAGTTGTAGTTTTTTGAGGAATCTCCATATTGATTTTCACAGTGGCTGGACCAATCTACATTCCCACCAACAGGGGAGGAGAGTTCCTTTTTCCCCACAGCTGCTCCAGCATTTGTTATTGGTTGATTTTTCCACATACGCGGTTCTTTCTGGAGTGAGGTGGAATCTTAACGTTGTTTTGATTTGCATCTCTCAAATGACTAGTAATGTTGAACATTTTTTCATATATTTATTTGCCATTTTTATTTCTTCATCTGAGAAATGTTTATTCATTTCAGTTGCCCATTTTTGGATTGGGAGAATTCGAGCATTTCTTAAGAAAGTTAGCATATATATAAATAAATGAAAGCAAGATCTTCAAGTGTTTCTTCTATGATGTAGTAGAAAGAAGGAAAAAATGATAGGAAATTCCCTTTAAAAAAAACTGTATGTGAAAATCCCTCAAATAAAAAGTTGTCATAGAGCATGCAACTTAATCAGTGTGGCCTAGAGCTTATCTCAAATTGACAGCAAAAGACAGATAACTAGATACTAATATAAAATACCTTTAGAATTATAATAGGATATTTTTCTAAGCTATCATCTTAAAACCTGTTTCACAGAAAGATGATTTGTAAGTTCTAAAGAAGAAATAACAAAGAAACACTCCCCAAGTGGAGATGGGCAGCCCCAGAAATAAGAGACAGAGAGATCCCACAAGAAACAACTTATCTCTGTGGCCCATTCATAACAGTAAATATATGCTTCAGATACCAGCTTGCCAACAAGTCTTCACGAGGCTACAAATACTTAGATTGTGCTGGAAATAGAGAGCAAACTGTCCAAAGCACTTCCTACTCTTCTTGCATATAATGCCACCCCATGACATTCCAAGCCATACCCAACACTGACACACACCTCATATTCTGGGCCCAACGGAGACAAGAGGGGATGTTACGTCCCTATGCAACTTCCTTTTTCTCCATGTTATATGAAGCATAGCCTAGCCCTTTTCTCAGAATCGCCCTCTCCCATATTAATAGAGAACTGAAGAACTATAGCAGAAAATGAAAAAATAAACCCAAACTTGACAACTGTGGTTCAAGAGTTGTCAGAGGAGACTGCAACTTAGAGAAAAGGATTTTTTCCTACAAAGTTACACTGAGCAGTTGGCATCTGCCAGAGGGACAGCGGGTTTGCATTATCGGGGAGAAAAAGAGATCTTGAAGAAATAGTTGACACTTCGGGGCTGGTGTTACTTATTATTGGTGCGACTTTGGACAAATCATTTCTTTAAGCCAAATCCCAGTTTCCACACCCATAAAATGGGATTATCTCCCCCGGTTAGAGCCCTTGTGAAGTGAAATAATGGGTGTGAAAATGGTTTAACTGTGAAGTCCTATAAAAACAGCATTTTCATCTGGGACTTTTAATTTGTGTTAAAAAGCATCTTTTATTATTAAAGAAGGCAACGCTAAAAGAAAAATAGAGTAATTAGTAACATCTAAATGTATTCTGAAACTGTAGGACATGAAGTAGACTACAGGTACGAGATGTAACAGCACTAGTGTTAGTACCTGGTGGGCCAGCTCATGAGCGATGATTTTAGTAACCAGTTTTCTATCTGCCACCGAAGCAGTACTATTGTCATACAGAAGCGTCTCTTCACGGAAGGTGAGCAAACCCCAATTTTCCATTGCTCCTGCTTCAAAGTCAGGAATGGCCACCAAATCTGTACATAACAAGAAAGAAAGGATCAACTCTCCCTCATGTAAGGCACTCTCCTGTTAAACCAAAATACTGTACCCAAGAGTTTCACTCTGAAGGCTGATACACACCGTAACAAATGCAGTCATCCTTATTCTAGCTCTGCAGGCTCCTTCCTCAGCCATCGGATGAGGAGCACCTGATCACACCCTTTTGGGTCACTGTTCCATTGTCCCTTAGCAAAGAAAAAAAGTGGCTAATTCCCTCCAATGAACCAATTTCCTAGGTGAGGAGGAAAAGTTCAGGGCCAATCCACACTGAGCAGTGCTGAAATCCTCTTGCTTTCCTGAACTCCCATTATGCAGTTTTTATTTTTTGAATTAGGGTTTTCTTGAAGTCTGACAAACTCCAGACTAAGCTCTCAGCAAACCCTCCCACAGTACCACTGTGACTGGGCCATAAACTTCTAAGTGTTTTAAGCTCCAAATTTCAGATACATTCATGGAATGCAAACAATCTTAACAATTTTTAACAAATTAACAATATTTCTTGGTTTTCTTTTAAATAACTTTGGCAAAAGCTCTTTTTTAAAAACATTTGCAAAACATAGCTCAGTAATAACTGCAATAAATACCAGAGGCACTGTTTGATTCTTACCTAATTTTTTAAGTGGGTATTGAATTTCAAAGTAGTTTTGATAAAACTCAAGAAGCTTCACTGTTGTTTCCAAGGCATGGTGAACTTGATCAATCTTTTCTGGTACAGCAAATATAGAAACCTAAAGGGAACATTGTACAGACTGTCAGGACAGATAAAATTAAAATGCCATGATATCAGGACCAGCACATATGAGAACTGCGCAGATTTCTATGAGATCTTTCAGGACAGAAACTGCTGCTTATAGTATTTTGGTCTCCAGAGTTTAGTGAGTCTCTTCCATGCATACAACATTCCAAAAACAAACACAGAAACAAAAAACGCTTATTGATTCCTTTTTTTTTTTTAAGCTATTATAATTTTCAAATAAACTAGTTTGGGCCATCTTACAGCAGTTTGCAAAAATCTACTCATTTAATTTTATGACAGTCTTCCTATTCCATTACCTGCAGCTGCCCATCTTTATTTATGAGTTATCAAGATTGTGAATTCTTGGAAGGACACAATTAAAGTTTTATCCTTTCAACACCTATCCTAGTACCTGGCATCTAAATACAGAGAAGTCACATCTTACAGTGAAGTTCTAAAGTTAACCCACAAGGCGTAATTGCACATTTACTGAATTTGTACTGCAGAAAATTGATTAGAGATCATTACATAATAAGTATGGCTAGGTTTTCTTCCAAAAGTGAGAGAACTTTATGTATTTATTTTTTGGCTGTTGGCTTGTTTTTACATTTTACACACACACACACACACACACACACACACACACACATCAATTATACAGTGAAACACTGAGTGACACACAAAACTAAAACCAACTAAGGAAACAACAGATTCATGTCTTCCATTGCCCATTCACTTCAGGGCACATTCTAAGGGAGAAAGCAAACAGAATCATCCACATTATTTAAATGGCTATTCTTTCTTTTGTGAGATAAATGCATAAGTTAAATACATATAACTATAAACACAACTGAAATCTGACCAAAAAATGTACTTATCCTCATTTCTGGAATATAATAATAACTAGAAGAAAAAGTATTGTGGTATTTACTCTTCCTTCTTCTTTTTCTTAAAAGAACATATGTTATGAGATCTTACTAGAGAGAAATTGTCATTAAAATTCTAAGAACAACAGAAGCAGTAAAGAGTAAAGAACGCAATCTATCTCAGCCAAGAAAGTCTTGAACAGCATTCCACCCTTGATGAGAACATTCTAAACACAAGTGGGGCCTCAGGATGTAGCTCAGTGGTAAAGCCCATGTCCAGCATGCGTAAGGCCAGGCTTAATCCCCAACCAAAAAACAAAAAAACACTGTTAAATGGAAGTCAACTGGCCTTAAGATTTATAACTTAGAATTTTCTTGCCAGATCTTTTGCAATAAGCTTATGGTTGATTCTAAAGTCACAATTATAAAGATGCTGATCAGCTCTGAGAAAAAGATTCTTAGATTCTGGAACAACAGATTTGCTAGGTTTCAATTTTCTTTTCCCTACATTAATGAGAACAAAAACTAACAGAAGCAGTAACAGAACCAAATCTCATTTTCCCCACACAAAAAAATTATATGGCTTACATAATATAATGTATAAGGAGAGACAATATCAAAAGTTTCAATACTAAATTTTCTGAAAAATACTGGTCTTCCTAAATGGGTATTTGGACACAAAAAAGCATATGTTCCTAAAACAAACAAACAGTATCAGTTCTATCCCAAATAACTGATTAGATGGACTACAGGAGAATAATATAAACTGTACAATGTCCCAGGCTGGTGGAAAGACACTTGAGGTAGAAAGGTTTTTAGTGGAAATTGCAAACAGTCATACTCCTGATTAAATGTAAATGAGAATTATAACCATACAGATAATACTACTGAAGGTTCTATTTAAAGTCACATGTGAACTAATCATGATTGAATTATGATTCCACTAATTAGGACCATGATATGATATTCTAACAATTAAGTCTCCAATAAAAGTGAAAGGAGGCAGTGGCAAAAAACAAAACAAAACAAAACAAAACAATCTCAAGACAAGTAAGTAAGGCAGTATATTTCACAAACGGCCTAGAATTTTCTAGACAATTCTGACATTCCTGAAGGTAGAGAGAGATTTAAGGAATGAAGAAGAAAAGAAAAAATAAATGTTCTTTTTTTAAGACTTTGACATGTTCTTTTGTTTTATTTTATTAGTACCTGTTTGTAATACATGCATTTCATCTTGGGGAGTTGGTACATGTGCATAATACAGTTTGATTCTTTTTTTATCCCTTAGCTCCCCCTCGATCCCTCTTCCTCTCATTCTCCTTTCCCCTTTTCATACTTGTTGATATTATTAACCTCAGTTCATATTTCCAGGATAACTAGGTAAGTACTCTACCACAGAGCTGTATCTCCAGGTATAAAGCAGTCTCTAGAACTGAATGGGACACATTACAGTCAACTTTGACATTTTTAGTTGCTTGCTAAGAATCACACTACTAAAGTAAAGCCCTACTGCCTTTTTCCTAAATCTTGTTAAATACTTCTACTATCAAACATCACAAAATAGAAGCCATCCTAGAGATTATGATATTTTAACATAACAAAAATTCTTTTAGCATAAGAAAATTCCAAGTTTTGTAAATCTGGTTACTAGATCTACAGAAGTTATTCATATCATTTGGTGCTTACCAAAGTAACAAGTAGCTGTGAAATTTTCAGTGTCACTTACTGGCTTTGAGTATCAGCTAAGTAAGTGACACTGGTGCAGTCAACTTCCCCGACATAGTGTCTCCTCATCAGGAAGATGGGGCGGATGCCTCCCCTCATGCAGTTTATAAAATGACACAATGTTTATAAATGAGTGCCTAGGACAGCTGCTAGCAAAGTATAATTCCGTGCATGTTATGTTCCTCCTCATTTCCTAATAAAAAGTGAAGAAACTAATAAAATTGCTGTTTATTTGTATAATGTTAATTTTTTCAAAACAGTACTATAGGGTAGCAGTAAAAATTAGATTATTTACATCTATTGACACGCAAAGGCTTTCATAATATATTTATATATGGGACAAAGGGAGTCTGCACGCTACATATGCATGTTACATAATACATAACATGCATGTTAATGTTATGTGGGTTCTTGTGTGTGTGTGTGTGTGTGTGTGTGCGCGCGCGCGTGCGTTTTATTAGAGTTGTGGAAGGTGAGATGTAAACAGGATTAGAATATAGTCTTCCCAGGAGTTCAGAGTTGCTAAGACATGTGGGAGAAATTCCAGCCCAGGAAGACTCCAGGTTTAACCATGATGCTTTCTAATACAGGTAAATAAAAAGGGGAAAAGAGTCACCTGAAACTCTTCTCTTAATCACACACATACATACGTACACACAGAGAGAGACAGACAGACAGACAGGGAAAGAGAGAGAGAGAGAAATATGAAAATGAGGTATATACGTGAGTAATGAATAATCCAGCTTGGCTAGATAGAAGAATTCACATCGGAGGAATTAAAAATATAGCTGAATTTATAAAGGAAGCTTTGAATATCCGAATGAGTTTGAATATAATCCTACAGGTAATAAGAAGCCAACACAGTAAATGAAAGAGAGAGATGAGTCGACAGAAGGAAGAAGGAAAATGGAAGAGAGTCTTTAAAAAGGCTTTTCTTATTCTATATTATCGGTACGTGAAAATATTAGGTTTATTAGTTCTCTGCTATGAAATTAAAGTATAAAATACAATTAAATAATCTTTGACAGGACAAAGAAAAACAGAGAACCCTTACTAGAACAAATGATTTATTTGTATAAATGCAGATAAACCCAATCTTTAAATTAAACAATCTTACTCATTCTACATGAATAAACTCTACCAGGACAGGACTTTCTGGGGTTTTCGTTTTTTGTTTTTGACGCTAGGGCTTGCACCCATGTCTCTGCACATACAAAGCACATGTTCTACCCTTGAGTTACATCCCAGCCCCTTGCTTTAAAAGGGCAGGGGGAGGGCACATCTAATTGTTTTAGCCTACCCAATATGGCAGCCACTAGCCACATGAACATTACTGTAACACTTGGCATGTGGCTAGTGAGACTGAGGAAGTGAATTATAAATTTTATTTCATTTTGATTAAGTATAAATAATTACATAAGACTAATAAGTGCCATACTATACAGTACATTTTCAGAAATTTTAGCGTATATATGCATATATATATATATACACACACACACGTATGTTGTCTTACTAGAATTCTCTCATAAAATAAGAAACTTGAAAATTATTGACTTTCAGGCATTACACTAAGAATAGTTAAGTAACAATACGTAAAAGAGCATTTCTAGTAAAACTGTCAGATTGTGATCCAAAAGCTTATTTTTCTTCATAAGGCAACCACCAGGAGTCATTAAAGCAAGAATTCCTCTTAAGCTCCTCTGAGACAAGTTTTCAGATGATTACTACTTCAACATACCAGAGTTCCATTGACGTCCTGACTCAGGTTCTTCATCTCGCCTATAATGAAAGCAACCAGGTAAGTGCTCATCTTCACACTCTCAGAAAACTCATCCTGAACAAGTCCATCTTCCATAAGGACTGATGACTTCTACGGGCAAAGAGAAAACACACTAGTTCTATAACTGTAGGCATAAATGACAGTAACAAATACATCGAGAAACTAAAAAGGAAATAAATAGCAAAGATGCTGACACATTTTCATCTCTCAATCCAAGTTTCTGGAGAGAACACAGCCCTTGGTCTCAGTTTGTTCTACTGTCCTTCATTGTGAGCACACACTACACACACTGGAAATTCTTGAGTTTGTAGCCCCTGGGTAGCTTTACATATGTGTACATTAGAGAAAGTAAATAGCACTGGTTCCATTTCTCCCCTTTAAATTCCACTCAAACCTAAATCTTTTCCTATGACCTGGAGATCACTCTACTGCCACAAATACATCCATGGAGAAGTAGCTACTGCTCTGCTCCCCCTCCAGACAATCTGAAAGAGCTTTACAGAGCACCATGCTGAGGACCCCAACAAGGCTTGGTGGGCATCACAGGCACTAGGTCACCAGAGAAGTCTATAGCCAACACAAGATGAAGGCGTGCAAGCAACCTGTTGAATTTTCCAACGATTAAGTTCTATTTTGGGATACCAGGCAAATAGGCATCCACCTATTTACAAAATATGGAAGTGAAGAGTATGGCTATGAATGGAGCTACCGGAGTGCCCTTCCAGAGAAGACCAGATCCTGCTGTCTACTGCTGCCTGCAGGAGGGGGCTCCACAGCCTGCTAGGTAGGGCTCTCCTCTGCCCTAGCTGCATGACGCCAGGAAACTCCCAAGATGTGTCAGACAAGAAAAGGAGACCACCTCAAAAAAAAAAAAAAAAGAGGAAGAAAAAACAAAACAAAACAAAAACAAAATCAAAAACAAAAACAAAAACAAACAAAAAAAAGAAAAGGAGACCCTAGGTTCCAGGCAACATGGAAATTACTGTTTGGTTTCATGTTCACTGCCTCTCACTCAGAATTAACACTCAAGAGGCTCCTGTTCATGTTGTCACTATCCAAATTACTACAACGTCAATTTTTAACTTACTCATAAAACATCAAGAACAACCATGATTCCACACTATTGAATGACACCATTTAGATCAGAAAATTCACTCTCAGAAATTATCACTCTCATCTTTTATTAGTTCACAGTATTAATATTTGCATAACTTTCATACATATGACATATTTTCTACCCGCACATTCCAAGTCCAGTAGGTCTTTCTCTTTCCTTGGGTGGCTCCACAGGCTGACTTCTCAATCGATCCCAAGAAGTACCTGTATTTGATTTTTTTATTTAAGTACTTAGAGAAGAATGTTAATGTACAAACTCTAATCATTCTCAGCAATAGCCCAGTAAAGAAGAAATCAGGTGTTCTTAAAAAAAGAGATCCACTCAAAGATTTTACATTCAAAAAAAATGGAAGGTACGGTACCTTAGGCATATTTGATAAAGCAGTGTATTGCTCATCCCTTACAATCCTGATGATAAATGTGGCTTTAAATGCTGGTTCATCAAAACAAGGAAAAGCAGATCTTGCTGCCAAAGGTTCAAACTGAGTTGCTGCAAAATACCTAAAGTAGATACAATTTTAATCCAATAGTTATTGAACCTCTACTATATAAGATAAACATGGTATAATCCTAGTCATTAAAGGACCCACAGTCAGTGGAGGGCAGAAGTTTAAACAATGGACAGAAATTTATGTCAGAAGGCAGAACAAAGAAAAAGCAGTAGATAAAAAGAGGAGAGAACAAGTTTTGATTAGAGGTCAAATTCACTGTTAATAAATGGGTACAAAGTCTGAAGAGGGCCTTAAAACCTAAGGAGCATTTCAAAGGGTACAGAAAGGAAGAATATACTTAAAGAGTGGGCAGCATTAGGAAAGACAGCAAGTAATACCATGTCCAGAGACAGGGCAGCTGCCAAGTGTAGCTGGCAAAGAAGCCAGGAGGGTACGCTGCAGCTGGCCATTGAGGTCTTCAACAGGTTTCTCATGGATGACCAGTGAGAAGGACTACCAATAATTTCCACTAATCATCTCTACACACTCTGGTTTCTTAACACTAAACCTCAAATTCACAAGCTGCACTTTCCTGAGTACTGAAAAATTAAGGGGACCTGGAGTACTCTGGTTTCTTTTACTCTTTTTAATGATAAATAAAAAATTTCTTCTCTCTTACATAACACAGCACCAACAGTTAAGATTTCCTTTTTTTTTTTAACAGTTAAGATTTCGATGCATAGAAAGGTTCTTAATCATAGACTAGGGAAAAAGTATGAAAAGAGATAGGGAAAGTACAGATTTTCACGTAAGTAGAGGAATACAGCAGAATTTCCCATTTGGGAAATTACCCAAACATGGCCACAGAATAATCAGGACAAGCGTGGCTCTGTTGTGTACATTTCTGGTAGCAGGCAATCTAGTACAAATGCAACCATCCCACAGCAGCCTCTGTGGCTTAGGGTTCACTTTCCGTTGTTAGAAGATAAGTAGAAAAGAAAAAGTCTGGAATTTGGAGTCTGGAGACCCAAACACCAAAATTTACCAGCCATATGACTTCAGGCAAATCAATGACCTAGATCTTAATTTCCTTATTTGTTATTATGATTGAGAGAGGATTCCTCTAACAAACACCCGGCGTTTTTGTTCGTGATAAAACCACTTGTATACCATAAAATCCTACATAGATGTTTATTACAAATGCTAGATAACCACAACTCTTTCACACTTAAAAATTATTGTACTTCCTGGTAAGGACATGCCCTAATGACTGTTTCTATTGGGTAAGCTACAATAAAGGTAGCAATCAACACACATAAAAATTTAAACATATTGTTTCTAACATTCCATTTCTTCACCTGGCTGTCAACATTCTTACATATTTAACACAAGGGTACAGGGACCAGGGAATAATTTGATAACACCCCTATTCTTCATATAAGAGGGCCTATTCATGGATAAAAACTAGATCATAGTATTTTAGGACAAATAAAACCTTATTGTTAAAAGAGATGCAATAATCACTATCTTATGCAAAAGTCTCTTTGAAAAGGGTGCTTCTTTTTTTTTTTTTTTTTTTTCCCGGTGCTGGGGATCGAACTCAGGTCCTTGTGCTTGCAAGGCAAGCACTTTAACCACTGAGCTAAATCCCCAGCCCAAGGGTGCTTCTTGATACTTAAGATTTGTCCTATGTAGGAGAAATATTGTGAAGGTTACTCTTCCACTGGCAACTTTATTTCCTTTAAGAAATACTAAAAGGAAAGTTCCGAGGCTTTGTCAAATAGTGCTAATACAACTACAACTTAGCTGTGGGTCA
Source organism: Hystrix cristata (assembly GCA_004026905.1). Taxonomy (NCBI): domain Eukaryota; kingdom Metazoa; phylum Chordata; class Mammalia; order Rodentia; family Hystricidae; genus Hystrix; species Hystrix cristata. Next base: position 21,660 of record PVJO010014297.1, read on the forward strand.
AGTAAGAGAATTCTAAGTACTAGGGATAACATAACAATGTAAAGTCATTCACGGGAAAATTGATGCACCTTGAGAATATAATGTTAAGTGAAATAAATCAGATACGCAAATATTGCATAATTTCTCTTATACAAGAAATCTAAAATATAAAGACAGAGCAAAATAGAAGACATGATAGGAACTAGGGAGATAACATGTTTCTCAAATAGGAAGGGGATCAAGAGATGGAGAGAAGAGAAAGGGTGGGAAAGAAGGGGATGAGAAAAGGAATTAAGCTATGATATGTTCAGGCAACAACTGCCCACAAGAAATGTAAACATTATGTACTAGAAGTATATACTAATTAAAAAAAAAAAGGAAAAGAAAAGCAGTATAAACTAGGCAAGCAGTGTGAACTGTAGTTAAAATGGCCCTACCATGGCCCTGGGTTTGAGTTCCCTATCTGCTATCTGCTAGCTATAAAATGTCAGAGGTACTTTATGTCCTTCTGTTTCCTCAATGATACAATGGAAACTCTACTTCTTAGTCGGGTTAACAGGATTAAAGATTAAACACATAAAATGTTTGGAACAGCTTCTAACACTTCGGTTCCCTGTAAATACCGCCTATAACTATATTATCATTGGATTTTAGGGAAGGGCACGCTACATTCAACATGGCAGGTGAGGGCTGTAAGAAAGAACTAGGGCCAAATTATGAAAGGTCTTGAGCTAAATCACGTTAGAAATGAGATACTGCTGAAGGATTGTAAGCTCAAGGCCAACAAGATTGTCTATATTTTTAGAAACAAGTACAGAAATGAGAATCAGTTGGTAACACTGTAGAAAACAGGGATGATAGGGGGGAAGCTGTAAGAATATGCATTTTTAATTGGTTATAGTTTTCAGACATCTTAAAAGGTATAAATAATCTAAACTTTTATCTTATACCAACATATGTAATAATGTGGGGCCTTCATTTCACTCTATAGGTTAAGGAACTTATAGTTTGTTTATAATAGAAGTTTCATAAGCTGTTTTAAGACTTTAAATACTATTTTTAATTTTATATTTCTTAATTTTAAGGAATCGTATTCCATTTTCTAGCATATTTCACCACTCAAAGCAGCCCATGGCAAATCAACAAGTGTTTATACCAAAAGTCAACTTACTCTGTTACACATTTCTTCTTCCCATTATATAGTAACAAACCTATGGATTCTGGGCAATAATTTGATCAAAGAGATACTGAGGGGGCTTGTTTCAAAGGTCTGTTTTTATCCTAAAGCATTTTTTTATGTTTGTCTTATATTAACTAACCTTGATGGTGATTGCTGAATGAGAACTAAAGCCAAGAACTCCTAAATTGCCATTGCAATTCCAAATTTGTGTTCCATGTCAGATATCATACAAGAATACTTGAAAAGAAAAAACTGAATCTGAATTACTATCTGAATAGAATTACAGATCTTGCTTTGTCTCTTTCCCCATTTAAGAAAGATCAAACAATTTGCTTAAGATAGATATAAAATACTCATCTCTAGTTCTCATAATATATGAACATACATTAGCTAAATGACCAGCAACAGTAATTCACACCCTGATTTACAGGGTAATAAGAGAGAATGCTGCAACTGCACACGGCAGATGTAACACAGACTATGTGAACGTAAGAGAACTGACATCAGCACTACTTATGAATAACCTGTATGTAGTGTACCTGACATTTTTTCAGAAATTCCAGCTACATGCCATGAATACTAAAATTAAAGTATAAAATGCATGGTCCAAATAAAGAGCTGAATAATTTTGTTTAATATCACCTTCCCATCAGAACTCCAATAGTCAAAGAGGCATTCTTTAAAAAAGTAAATCAGTACAGATTAAGGATACGAAATATGATATAAGTAAGCACATCAGGCTTCCTGCTTTCCTTATCTCACTAAACATCTCCTAAAAGTTCCACACATTAGAAAAATGGATCTTAAAGAATAATCCATTTTCTATTTTCCCTGCTTCCCACAGGGACTTCATACTCATAGAAAATTAGATTTATCCTATAAAATATGAAAAGTTCAAGATAATTTAAGCATCTGTGATAGAGAATATAACTGGTAAAAATCTTTACCCATCCCTCTCCACCAGCACATTCCTAGCCCACCCTGCCACAGTATATGATCAAAGTTTTGCCTAAGAGAAACAGGACATTCTTCCAAATCATCAGCCTATTTTGCACATAATTTCCCAAATTTAAAAAAACGCAGTTATTGCCCCTGGGAAAAGGGATCACTACTGCAGAAGTTACCACAAAGCGTAGAGCCATAATCATTAAAGAGGGCTACATACTTTTTCTCATTACTTTCATCTTTGTAGGTGATGCCATAAAATCCACAGTAAGAAGTAGATATATTTGCTGAATACTCTATCTTCAAGGTGTAATTATGCCCTGCTAGAAGAGCTTCTGGGGCAACAACAGCAATTTGTTCATGATATGGATATTCCAGGATTTCAACTTGTTTTTCTTGGCTTGAAACTGCTGACATGAAAGTCACTCTTGAAATATTATGACCTGTGCTATGAAGAATGATATTCCATGTGGCCTGAAGAGCCTGAACTGAAATTGTCACAGAACCCCTGAATGTCATTGAGGTTAAGTTTGGGTGTAGATTAAGTTCATAGCGTTGTGGTATAATGGCAGTAGGAAGCCTCATTTGTGCCCATGGAAATAACTTCCCATTTGTTGCAAGTGGCTGAATTAGTCCCATTGATTGGTTTTTTTTATGGCAGCCTTCTTTGGTAAAGGTACATCTAGGCAGTAGATAAATCACCACGATGACAGAAACAGCAACCACAACGACAAAAGCACAGACCACCAAGGTCCTTGTAGAGGGTACTGAACAAGCGCCATCTGCATTCTGCCTGTAGCCAGCTGCACTGTTCCGGAGGCCTGAGCTCCTGTTCATAAAGGACATGCCCAGCAGCTTGGCAGATGACTCGTAATCCTCTTCATCCTCGTCCATCTCATGTTCACCGAGGCCTCGCACCAGCAGTCGGGAACCCCGTGGCTCATACTCCACTTCATCAGGCTCTAAAGGATGTAAACAAGGCTCTTTGGCTAAATCCACCACATCTGGTTCTTCCTCAAACATACTGTTTTCAATCATATTCCTGGGGAGCTGAAGTCTATCTAAAAAGTCAAAACATAAGGACAAGGCACAAAGTCAGCGAAAAAAGTATGTAATGCCCTGTCTTCTAGCAAGACCAAATTTAATCTAAGATTTTTTTTAAATCACTAAGACTTGTTTCTACCTCAGAGATACTGAATTAAATAAGATGCTTATAACATTCTTGAAACATCCATTAAAAAGCCAAGCATAAATAAAAGTATACCACAGTCAGGAAACAAAAAATCTAAATAAACACACTAATACCAAAAAAGACAGCTGAGGGTACACATTAATTTCCTTAACACATTCCTACTCAACCACCTGGACTCCTGCCGTAGGCTTGAAAGGGGCTGCTTAGGCCTGCCTCTTGCTATGTCTGTCCCCTCAGAGTGAGGAGTCAGTAGGATCCAAGGGATGTGACCATCTACAGTCCATGCACTTCTTTCAGGGTTTGGGTACCTGGACTCCAGAACACCTGCTCCAAAGGCCTCAAACTTGCTTCTATGGCCTTTGTGGCTCTTATCTTTGAGTCCTCTTCTTCCTAGGGAGCACAACAAACTGGTAGGCCTATTTCTAGGCTCAAAGGTGCCAAAGCAACAGGATGGACTGTTTCCCCAGAGCGAGGGATATTCTTATACCACAGAAAACCTCCATAAGCAAGAAATTATAAAAATACAACATAAAACTCAGATAAAACTAGGATGCAATCTGTTTTACACACTTCCAAAGCATTCAAAAGTACAACATATTCCCATCTGTAACAACTATGCTCTCTATATATGTATGTGTCTGTCTGTCTGTCTATCTCTCTCTCTATCTCTCTATCTGTCTATCTATCTATAGTGAGTGTTAGTGGACCTTGGAGTTGATAAGTGGTGGGAGCGTCCACAAAACACAAAGAACCAACCCTCCAGTTTGCTTAGAATGACTGAGAAAAAAGTCTCAAAAAACAGAAGGGTAAATAATCATATACACCCCCCCATATATATATATATATATACCCCCCCAAATAATTAATTCTTAAGATTAGACTATTCAAGTCTTACTTAAAAAAATCATAAAACATTATCCTGTAAGAGAGATAGAAAGTTATTAAATTGCAACCATTACTAACCTTTTTCTATAAAGCACTTTATATATACACACACACATATACATATATATCATTTCTAATCCTCAGAAGAATTCTATAAGTGGTAAATATGATACTTTTGACATGAGAAAATGGAAAAACAAAAAGGGGTTAATTTATTTTCATAGCCACACGGCTATTTAAGTCATAAAACTGATACTGGAACCCACGTCTAAAAACCTGATTTCAAATTTTGGGCTCCTTCCATTATTTTGTTGCATCCTCTTACTCAAACTAATCCAATAAAAGATGGGAGCTGGTGTGTGCAAAGCCCTAGGCTAAATAGCCAGCACTGGATAATAAAAGACAAGAGCTTGTACCTACATTATTAATTCTGTACCTGACAGTGAAGTTGCTAAACACATTTCATCATCAGCAGAACAAAGCTTATATTAAACAACTTGATATCTAGCTTAACAGAAATGCTATGTATTTCATGCTATTCAAAAAATAACAGTGGTAATTCATAATTCATGAAGTGAAACACTGATAAATATTAGCATAAAATTAACAGTTTTGTCACTCAAAGTGGTATGCTAACTGGACATAACCACTTCACACTGTAATTTACTAGAAAAGCAGACTCTCATGTACCTCCCTGAATATGAATTTCATAAAACCCTCAGGTGACTTACATGCATCTAAGTTTGAGAGATGCTGGTCTAAGCCTGTTCCACAATTCCCGAGTGTGCTCTGGTCATCCCAGATTGCCACTGCTCTGAGACAAGACAGGCTGCTTCTGCATACTGTCCTCCAGGCGGCTTTTACCCCTGTTCCCTCTCCCTAGATGGATCACTCCTCCTTCCTACTCCAGATTACCTTGTTACTGCATAACTCAGCTTAACTTGCTACAAGGTAAATCAAGAAAAGTCATATTCTCTTTGTATTTCCTTTTTCTTTTCTTTATTACTTTTTTTTTTTAAATGAGACAAGGTCTTGCTACCTTGCTATGTAGTTCAGACTGGCCTTGAACTCATTATGTAGTCCAGCCTGACCCCAAACTCGCAGTGATCCTCTTGCCTCAGCCTCCCAAGTGCTGGGAGTACAGGCATGCACTACCATGCTTGGCTCTTTATTATCTTTTAAAAGTAAATTTTCATATAATTTTTACCTTGACCATTCTTGCTTTGGGTAACATACAAATGCCAATGAGAATGCCTTTTCCCACCTTCTCTCCATTTTCAATTTTTTAAGTTATGCTATCTTAAAAGTTTTCCTTGAATAAAAAACTCTTAATCATTTTCTATTTGTGGATTTAGCAAGCTATCACCTATCCATCTTCTGTGAAAGGTTTGAAAACAAAAAAGTGTAAGTTATAATATGCTGCTTTTGAGAATTTCATCTGCTAAGCTTCCTACAGTGTTTCAGCTTCTTGTGCTAAAGTCTGTTTGTCTGATAGTTAACAGTGTTTGGGGGATATGCACTTTATTAATAGAAAAAATACTGCTGTATTTGAATCCCCACTCTCACACTCTTAGTAGTGTTTTACACCTGGCACAGTGTTGTACATTAGTTGCTTGCTTCATTTTGCCTTTTACCAATATCTAAAAAGCTTTTTCTGACATTTTTAACCTCACATGGGAAGATTATGCTCCCTTCAGCACTTGCCCACATATTTTCTTGTGTGGGACCTGACACAGATAACAACAGGCTGTGTTCTGTATGTTTGTATTTAACAAATTTCTAACTAAATCTGGGTGAAGTCACAATTTAATAGTAGAGCATCCCCATTTCTGAATTTGAGCCCATCAGAACTTTCTTTTGCTTTTTGGGTGCTGGGAATCAAACCCATGGTTTCATGCAACAAATTTGTTTTCAAGTTTGATTCTTCATACATGTCCTGTTTAAGATATATTCTACTATTTGACCATGTACTACCTCTTGTCTGTACTTCATTAACATCAAATCTTCTGACAAAGGTTTAGGCGCCTGGCAAAATCAAGTAACTTTTATTATTTAGTAACCCATTAGATTAATACTTAGGTAAATTTTTAATCTTTCAGAAATGAAGCCCATCAAACCATCTGATATATTTTACATTTTAGAATCACACCTTTTTGGTGTGTATTCTCATAGCAAGTTAAATATATCACACCAGGGGAAATTACTTTTATTATAGTAGCTCATGAAGATTGTACTTTAAGCCTATTTGGAAAAAAACTGTTTTGGTTTGATTCTTAAGTCAGCAAACTTTTAGTTTAGCATAAATTGTAATGTAACACATTATTAGTTTTGCTCTAATGGGATTTATTCCCACTAAAAGATAGTACCCTAAAGGAATAAGGAATTTTCTAAAATCTCCTAAATCCACATGGACAAGTTATTTATAAGCCCAAACTCTGAGTTCTAACTAACATAAGCCCACGTGACTCCAATCTAAGAGAATGAAGATCTTTCTTTTTACCAAATACCGTGATCTAGTGCTCCTGGATGGTGTTGGTGGGTCACTGCCAATCCACAAACTGTTTGTTACCCATCTGTGACAGGATACACACAGAAAATTAGTATTCAAAAACTTAATGCAATTTGAGAGAATGATTTTATGTCTCTCGAATTTAATGTTTAACACTACGCTTTTTGCATGTCTTTTTTCATTTCCTTTTTCTAATAATGAATTTTTTTAATATGCTACAAAGTTTCTGCAACAAACCAAAAGAAAAAAAAAAAAGAAATTCTTATTCTTCAGTCTAGATAATCTGAGAACAATGGGTCAGACCAGTAGCAGGGAACCTATGGCAGTGTGCCAAAGAGGCTGTCTGTTATCACTGAAAGCTGTAAAAGGTTTGCCACTGCTGGGCTAGGCTGTCACTCTAACGGTGATTCAGGTGAGGTAAGAGTCTCAGGTAGATGGCAGCAATGGAAGTGGAGGCAAAGACTGCAAGTCATGTTAAGGAGGTAGAATGCGGAGGAATTCACACTCCCCCCTGGGCCAGATGCACAGCAGGGTGGAGATTTAGAGGAAGCTGATGTCAACTCCTGCACACACTGTGCCTTGGTAACCAGAAGGGTCATTCACTGAGACTGAGAGTGCAGGTCTTCATACTCTGTCTATGAGGAAAGGAAGGAGTGAAAATGAAGTTCTGAGAGGGCATTCAGTATGTGATAGTATTTCACACAGCTGAGTAGAAATAATTGATTAATAGCATATTAGAGAGCCCAAGGACTAAATGTAGATGGAGGTTCAAATTCTGGCTCTATCAAAAACAGGTTACCTCTGCTAGTCACAATTTCCTCACCTATAAATGTGGACATTATTTTTCTGTAGGACTGTCATAAAAATTATGACAGTCTTTATTATTAGGACGGGGGCTCAAAAGAAAGATGTAGACAGAAGACTAAGATTTCCAAATTATCTGGATACATATACTTCAAACCATGTAGATGTGTGAGATCACTGAAACAGAAATGAAACAGAAAGTGTCAGACTTTAGGAGAAAAACAGAGAAAGATGGGCAACAAAGAAGAAGAAGAAGGAATGGACTAGAAATAGGAAAAGGGTAATATCCTAGAATCAAAGGGAGGATTTTATAAAGCAAGTGACTGTGGGCATTAAATGTCTTAGAAAGGTCAAGTAAAATGAGGGCTAAAGAGATCCCTACATTTGGCAACCAGGGAACTAACGCCTTTTATGAGGTACTTTCAATGGAGCAGAGGGAGTGGAAGCCTGATTCCAACATCCCAAGGAATGGAAAGTAAACAGGGGAAGGCTGGACCTGCAGACAATTTCTTCAAGGTACACAGTTGTTCATCAAAGAAAAAACAGGGTCAAACTAAAAGTATGATATAGAGCAAAGTTAAATCCGTGTGTGTGTGTGTGTCTGTGTGTGTGTGTGTGTGTGTGTGTGTTAAGCAAAGTAAAGAAAGACAAAATGTGAAGGCTGATGGGTAATAGGAGAAAGGAAATTCTGGAAAAGCATCCCAGCTGGACAGGGAGAGATCCCAAGGACTCCAACAAAGGGATTACTTTTGATGGACACAAGGCATTCTTTCTGGAGCCTGGAAGACAGGAAGTGAAGACAAAGGAGGGCCATGTCTGTGCAGCATGGGACCAGCAGAGAACCCTTGCATTCTCTGTAATAGGAGAAGCAAGCCCATCTGCCTGGAGCCACAGACAACTGTGGGGAACATAAAGGTAAACTGAAGCAAATAATATAGGGAAGGTGCCATGGAAGAGGACTGGGGAGTGGTACCCCAAAGATGAAGTATAGCTAAGACATTCAGAAAGCTCAGTGGAATGTGTCAGACCACAAGTTTCCATAAGCATTTTTGGCAGTACTTGCCAACCTAGGTGTAAAAAGAAAGAAAAATGTTAAAATTAAAGAGTAAAATTGAAATCAAAAGTGAAAAAATTATTTTAAAGCAGAGAAAAAAAAAAAGGTTACTCCAGGGTTATGTATGTAGGGAGGATGTGGTGAGAAATAAAGACTAAGTGTACAGAAGAGAGTGATAAACTGTGAGGTGCAATTTAGAAACAGGCCAGAAAGAAAAGCCATGACACAGAGGGTAGCGAGCAACGTGAATTAAAAGGTGCAAACTTGCCACAGACTGTAATCCCTTTAAACTATTGTCACATTTTCTGAGAAAATGAAATTGAATGTATTTTCAAATTAACAAGTCAAAATAATCTTAAAACAAGCCTAATCTAAATAAGTCTTCCAGGGCAGATATGAGGTTTATTATGTTCAAATGAAGCCCTAACAAAATATTATTCTTCTTCTGAAGCCTCTATGACATATTTATATAAAGCTAAAAGCTCCAAGCATGAGGCAGCATTTGTAACTTCTAGATCATTTCCAAGTGGAAACTTCGTTAAATTTCCAAAATGATGGTTAATTATCAAATAAAGTAACTATTTCCCTAATGAGAATCCTCTTCTATCAAAAGGGATTTTATTTTGAAGTTTAAGCTTAACAGAAAAAGGAAAGAGCTAGAATTCAAAAGAAAAAGAAGTGAAAAAAAATTTTTGCATAGGTTTAATCAGACAAAACATTACAAAATCTTCCTAACCCACACTCGAAACCTCTTCCTAGTACAGTATTCACCTGAAGTTACAAGTTTACTTATATCATTATCTCACCAAAGGGAAATCAGTAACAGAGAACACATCTTGAAGGTGGAGGTAAGTAATCCCTTTCCCTAACATACTCTGTTGGGTTACACCTCAATGTGTAAACAGTGCCATACAATACAAATACATAAAGCTCTGTATACCTCTAATATAAATGCTTTTCAACAAACCATCTTTAATTGTCCTGTTGTGATGAATAAACAAGACCTCAGTTTAGAAGCAAAAATCATACCCTAGAAGAGTGATGGCAAATCTATGGCATGTGTGCTGCACCCGGCCCACAGAGCCCAGACATGCAAGCTGAGTTGCCCCAGCAGCTGAGCACTGGATAACAGTTGTTCTTTCTAAACAAAACCTTCAGTCTTCAGGTTTAATTGTAGTGTTGGCACTTTGTGATAAGTAAGTGGGTTTTGGGTTGCAGTTTTGGCACTCGGTCTCTAAAAGGTTTGCTATCACCGCCCTAGAATAAGGCCTACTGTACAATCAAACTAATGAAACCCCAAACCATGCTCTAACGAAACCCACAGGAGAAAAAGAACTTGAGAATGAGTTGCTAAATTAAAATGTACCATTAAAATAAAATGTAAAAAAAAAAAAAAATTAAAGGAGCCTAATGACTACCCTGGACTTCCCACAGATCTGCCTAACAAACGATGAAACTAAGCCTCCACAATTTGATTAGCCAGTAACTAAGCCACTTACTAAAACAAAAAACAACATTCTATGAAGAATTTTTTTCTTTAAAAAAAAAAGCATCTCTAATGTCATCAGTATTATCTAATATAGAATTAAAAATTCCTAGCATCCAATGAAACAAGAAAATGTGAGCCACAAGAAAAACTGGCATTAGGAATTAAGATGGCCCAGATGCTGCATTTGGCAAAATCTTCAGAGCAACTGTTATAAAGACGACACACATGTGTATACACATCATAGATACATGAATGTGAGAGGAGATGGGACTCTCAGAAGAGAACTCAGAGTACTGCAGAACGAAAAGAGGTAAAATGAAAAAAAAAAAAAATCATTGACTTGACCCAACAGCAGGTTGAAGACAGCACAAAAGAAGAGTCCATGAACTTCACAGATCATCAGTAGAGGGAATTATATTAAATTAGATTTACGAGTTGGGGAGAATGAAACGTCAAATAAATGTATAAAGTAGGAAGTGAGAGGAGTTATGTGTAGGATGTGAAGCAGGAGGCTCCTGACTATACAGACTTTAACATGTTAATACATATTATTAGCCCTAGAGCAAACAATGAAATCCTATTTTAAAAAGAAATATACCAAAAAATCTAATGGGGAAAATAGAATATTTAAAAAAAAGCAGTATAGAACAAACAAAAATAAAAGAGGCAAAATGATATACTTAGATCTGACCATATAAATAATTACATCAATTATTAATAGATTCCAAATATATGATAGAGATTATCACACTAGGGTAAAAAAGCAAGAACCAACTATATACTGTCCATAAAACTTTAACTTTACAGACAAAGTAGAAGGAAATTTTATGATGATAAAAGGAGAAATCCAACAGGACAAGATACCAATCTGAAATACATCCATACCTAATAACAGTTTCAAAATTTATTAAAAAATAAAATTCAAGAGAAAAAACAATAACCATCTACAAACATCGCTGGAGAACTTATTACCTTTTTCTTCATAATTGATTGGATAAGTAGACAACAAATAAGGTCATAGAAAATACAAATAATACTATCAACGAATTTAACTGCCATGTAAAGAACTTTAAAGCAAGCAATTGCAGAACATATACAGAACATTCACCAAAATGGAATAAAGTAAAATAAATCTCAGTAAACTCTAAAGGCCTGAAATAGTAGTATTAGTATTGGGAATTAAACGGAGAGTCTGTTGCATGCTTAGCACAAGCTGTATTCTTAGCCCTTGAAATAACAGTCTTTTAGAGACAGTACTCTAACTACAACGACAACTTAAAAAATCAACTGGGAAGTTAGGTAGACAATCTCTAGATGTTTGAAAAATAGAAAGAAATTTCTAAATAACTAATGGATCAAAGAAACCACAAGGAATTTAGAAAATATTTGAAATAAATAAAAACATACATGTCAAAATGTCACAGAAATTTATTATGTAAGTGCCAATATAAAAAAAAGGTTTAAAAATATATACCATATAACTTCCTACCAAAAGGAGTTAGAAAATACCAAATTAAACTTAGGTAAGTAGAGAGTAGAGGAAGTAATAAAGAACAGAACAGAAATCAGTGAAAGAGGAAACAAAGAAATTGAAAATGAAAGCAAAAAACAATGCTTTTAGAGGAGAGGAAAGCAAAAGTTTTGCCTCTAATTCAAATTCTTTCAGAAACTGGCCTGAAATTCCACATATATCAAATCCTGGTTGATCTCCAAGACCAATTCTCACTTCTTCTCCAAAGACTCGTTAGGTCAAGTAAAGGGAAAAATCAAATCAGGTCCATTGGCTAGAGACAAAGCGTTTCTTCAACATGTCTGCCTTACACCTGTCTCTCTCTCTCAAGAATACCTGGCAAAGAACAAAATCACTTAGCCAGTGATTAATGCTAGTTATACCCAAGTTAAGAAAATACACGTGTCTCTGAACCATAGTAAAAAGCCCTCATCCATCTCTATATTTGGGTTTTTGTACTTTTTTTCCTTAAAAAGGGCAACCTCTTTTAAGTGTCCATTTAAAATTTTAACTGTATACTTATGAATAGGAAAAAATAAGGACTTCATTTTTAAGCATCTGATTTAAAATTTTACTTCATTTACAGTAATCACAACTCTGAGGCTCATTCTGCAGAATCACTCCTGCCATCCTACAGTAGTTAAGGTTACAACGACATGAAATCAATTTTCACAGCTGGCACCTTTCTTTATCCTGAATCTCTGAGACCCAATGGTCCAAATCTGTTTGTTAACTAACCTAATCCATCCTTAGCTGTCAGCCATGCTTCCACAAATCCACAAAGCACACACAGCCATGCACAGTGTCCGCTCTGCTTTTGACCTGTATGTGAGACCATTCACATTACAAATACCTTAGATTCTTTCAAGCATGTGTGTCTGCTGTAACCACTTCATTTTTGCACCCTTATTATGCTCTTCTAGTCTTTTCAGCCCACAGGACTTTTTTTTTCTCCCTCCTATTAATTTTACTATTCTGTAATTTTTAAAAACCTTTGGCTTCTTTCATCTCTTAGAAATCAATCCAACTATTATTGGAAAATCTGTCTTACTCTGACATTTCCCCTCCTTTCTCTAAAATAGTATGCTATAAAAATTAAGATGACAAGTCCTTTTCTAGGAAAAGAAAAAAGACTAGAAGGACTGCAATAAAGAAAGGACCTTATGCTTAAATAGGCCCTGAAAAAAAACTCAGTAAGATTACCACAATATTACTGTAATTCACTTTTCCTTCACCCATAGTAACTAACTCTTGGGATAATCAAGGGAAAGCAACTTGAGTTACAGTAAGCTTCACATTTTCTAGTCATTATTTTAAAGTCACCCCACCAATTTAGAAGATGACCAGGTACAGGCTTGCTTCTTGGTAGCCACTGTGTAGAGACTTTTGTTTATAATTAGACTGTGCAGAGTTAATTACGCTGTTGCCCTGACAAAGTTCTACAGAGGTTACAGGGAGAGATGAAAACAATCATTCCAGAATTATGAGTCACCTCACTCTCTTCACCCTAGACACCACTAGCAGACCCTCAAACCTGGAAAATGGAAATGGTACACACTATTTGCCTGTACAGCCTATCACATTTAGGATAAAATACCGAGCTCTGACACCTGTAGCATTTTACTTTTCTAGAATAATGAGTATACTTCAATCCTGATAACTTTGTGCTTATTAAAGAATTATAGTTTGAAGAAAAGAAGGTTTAAAAAAGTGTCAGGTCCTGGTTTATTCTGCAGAGAGGGAAATTCCTGCATAAATTGCCATTTCAAATATTGCTCATCTCATGAATAATTCCTCCTGGTGAAAGCTCTTATCTCATTCGCTAGGTATTCCCAGTGTTTCTCATGGAAGAAGTCTGCAATTAATGTTGAAATAAAAGTAGCAATGTCCAAAATATTAAAAGGGAGTATTAACTAATGAAAATTACCACATCCATGCAAGGGCTGAACCAAAGTTTTCTGAAGCTTGGAATAAGATAAGAATTCATACTCTAGCTAAGAGGTTAACAAGGGACTTCTAACACACACTGTGGGACTGAGTCTTAAACTAGCAGGACCTAGCACAATTTTATGATGACAGTGCAGTCACTGTTTCACTTCTAATGAATACTGATTCTCGTCTACTGGACACTACAATTCTTCACAATGCTGGTACGTAATTTAAATCACGAACAGTTCATGAGGGATTAGATGTAGTGAAAACTAGGAATTCTAGTACTTAGTGTACATCAGAAAAATATAGAAAACTGCTCTGTCTACTCAGATTATCACAGGGATCAAATAAGGTAAGTGGGTCACAATGTTTGTAAACTATGAAGCATTATATTAAGGAGTTCCCTGCTATTATATTAAATGGTTAGTGTAGAAGCTTCAAAATCATAATAAATACATCTTTTACTTTTTAGCCAAGCATAGTAGTAGTTCTCTTCAAGATCATTAGCATATTTCCTCCCCCACCTTTACTATAAAAGATAATGCTTACATGTCATTTGTAGCACGTATTGGTACATGAAATAATTCATAAAAATGATGAGTACAGAAACATCATTTTTGCCTTGGGCCCCATGAACACCAAAGTACAGCTCTGCCCTCCTGTCTTTTAGGATCAACTATAGTAGGGTGCATGTAGCACCTCAACTACTGTGTTAAGTATTATCTGTTTCACAGAGATTTTAATGCACAGGATTTACATTTAAAGTCTTCTGACTTCCAAGACGTTTGTCAAATAGCTGCCTTACAACTGCTCCCAAGATATCCCTAGGAATTAAGAATATCTAAATTCATGCTCATTTACTACACTGGCATTTGTACATTAAGACTCAGATCTGAAGACAGCTACAATTTGTAAAACAATTTAAATTAATACAATATCTAATTTTTCAGCCGAAATAATCTATAGGTATCAACTATAATTTACCAACTCAAACACTGAGTTAGTAAATTTTCCATCATCTTCAAATTCTCAACTACATTTTATTTACTGAGTAATCGCAGCTATTTTTTGTGGAGTTTTGTAGTACTACGACCAAAAAAAATCAGCATTTCAGTGGTGGAGAGAAGACAATCAACTACTCACTGGTTTAATTTTGCAGCTATGAAGTACATTGTTAACACCTGAGGGAGAACATTTAATTTGAAAAGGAGAAATTTCAATGACCAAAAAGAGAACATCAAACAGAAACGTTAACTGCGGCACATAAAGAATCTTGCTGTAAAATGCTTCATAGACACAAGCTTTAATGTAAAGGATCAAGGAGAGGGACAAATAAACACCTGTAGTCATGGAAACCTTAGATAGAAAACAAGAGTAAAAAAATGAAGAAGTCATTATCTTCAGAAAAAATAAATTTTACACCTCTCAAACAAGGTATAAGTTCTTCTAATCTATGACCACTTAAATCTCCAAATTAACCGAAGTTCTTCACTGCTTCTGGAAGGTATTTTCTTAAGTCAAGTATCCACTGAATGCCTTCAACTAAAGGTCCACTGACTAGACTCCGGCACTTTCGATCCCATCAGAGGAGTTGTATTCTTACCAAGAATTAGTTGTTTGTTCTCAAACTAGTTTATGATGGCCCAAATTATAATTGCAGTTATATAATAAACATTGCATGAAATGAAACTATACAACAAAAGTTCCTGTGAAAACTGAAGTATGTATCTGAAAGACCCTACAAAGGTTAAGTCCTCAAAATGACACTGCTGTCAAATGTAGTATGAGCATGAAAAGTATAAAATGGGAGAGGAAAACACGTGAGAAGCAAAAAAAAAAAAAAAAAAAAAGATTTGAAAATTACAGAAAATAGAAACATCACGGACAGCAGATATTGTGTGTAAGACAAAAGATGAAGAACTCTAATCAGTGGAGCCACATTTGGTCCATCAAAATCACCAGCTAAGTGTGCATATTTTGATTTGCAAATGAAATGCCAAAGGAATATGTACTCCTTTATGGTTTCCATTTTTAACAGTTTTGGAAATTTTTCCTTAACATTATCTCAAACACAACACATCTAGCCCTGCAAAGTTACACACTGATGAGTTCAAACCATAGATTCTTAAAATCACATCTTCCTAGAATACAGTATATAGAAGTCCAAAATATGTTTTGACCAAATCAAGAGAAGTTTATCCTAAGAGTATGTAAATACAGCATTGTTTCATACCAAAAAATGGGGGGAAACTTGTATTGACCGATTTGTTGCTAAGTATACGCGGCTGAGTTATATAAAGAGATGTACTTAGCTCACAGTTTTAGAGCCTCTGAAGCCCAAGAGCAAAGCACCAGCTCTGATGAGGGCCCCTCTGGCTGCATCACCTCATGGCAAATGACACCACAACAGCAGAAGCAACTGTAGAAAGACATCACATGTCTGGACAGGAAGCCAGAGTGAAGGTTGGGTTTATAACAACTCATTCCTGACAACTAACTAAGGGTTCCATGTGAGTAAACCACCTTAATACCTTCCAAGGACAGTGCCCCAGTGACCTCAAGACCTCTCATGTGGCCCACACACTAAAGGTTCTATCACCTCCTGCATCACCATTCAGGGGACCAGGCTTCCAATACATTAACCCTTGGGGACAATCCATGTCCAAACCATATCACAACCTAAGTATTTAAAAATAGGATACAGGTATGTTCATATGTAATAAAACATTACGCAGACATAAAATAAATATCCTACACATGGAAACGTATTCAAATATAGTATAAAGAGAACCAGGTTTTAGAATTTTAAGTAAGTAAATATTCACCCAGGTGGATACAACATAAAAAATTAGTAGTGCTTCTTTCTTTTTTTTTTTTTTTTTTTGGTGCTGGAGATAGAACTCAGGGCCTGTGCTTGTGAGGCAAGCACTGTAACCACTGAGCTAAATCCCTAGCCCAACAGTGCTTATTTCTGAGAGGTGAAGTTATGGGTTAGTGTTTTTATTATATATATCTCTGTGTAAAAATTGGAATAAGCTTGTCAAACATAAATCATGTTTTAATCTGCTCAGATCTAGAGTTAAAAGATTAGTTAAAAAAACTATCAACACTGTTGGGCCTCCTGGCAGTGAAATAAGGAAACCTGGATACCACAATACAATTTACTCTCCTGTGGACCTCCTATTAAGAATTTACACTTGAATCAACACTGGGCTTGTGACTTGCTTTGATCAATAAAGTGAAGTAGAATGACATTGTGGGATTTGTAACCCTAGGCTTTAAGAGGCCTTGTTACTTGTCTTTTACTGCCCTGATAGCCCCATGAGACAAAATCTAAGCTGACCTCCTCGTGGATGAGGAACCACATGCAATGACAAGCCCAGCCAACAGCCAGCACCAACTGCCAGATAAATGAGTGAAGCTACTGCAGATTACCCAGTTCCCCATCAAGCTGACAGCCACCGAGGGTTTCAATCAGTGGCCTTGGGCAAGATGAGCAGAAGGAACATTCACACTCAACTAAACTCAATCTAATCTGTTGACCTGAAGAATCATTCACAAATAGAATGGTTGCTGTTTTAAGCCATTAAACTCTGTGGTGTGCCATGTAACAATGGTAATCTCTTTATTCCTCACACAGTATCACTGCTGGTATTTTGGTGAGGTTTTGTGACAGTTTTGTTTGTTTTTTGCTGTGAATTGAATCCAGGGCCTTGTTCTCTGTACCACCGAGCTTACATCCTGAGTTCCTATGCTGTTCTTATAGGCAGCCAGAATATCCAGAATAGAGAAATAACGTGTGGCATCAGGTGGACTTGCTTTAACTGATGAATGCTTGTACAATTTTAAAAAGCCTATTGTTTATCCTGAGACAAAAGTGAAGTTACAGTGTAAACAGTGTACTAGTTTCACAGTTCTGTGGTATCTCTGAAATGTAACACAGCAGAGCCTCATGGTTACTGTAGACTTCAACTCAGAAACATGAGAGACTGGAACACTTGGTATTAGAACGTCTTGCATCTTTTATACAAAAACTCCAGTGTGCAGCTGTGGGCTTTTTCTCCTAAAAGCCCAAGCACTTTGATGTACATGAATTCACAGTGTCTCATTCCCTCACCGATGGCTGTGAGGAAGCACTGCCTCGGACCCTAATACAGCATCAAATGAGAGGGTGACAAAAGTAAAACCCAGATCGTTATCACCACCACCACCTTACCACCAGCTGCAAGTAAACATTTAGACAGCAACATTTCACTGAGAGTTTTACCATATGCTAACACTGGATTGAGCAGCAGAGAGAAAGCACAGAAAAGCCGTTGAGAACCTCCCTGGAACCAGATGCTCTGCTACTTCCTGTGTAACCTCGAGCAAGTTACTTATCTTTCCAAGCTCAGTTTGTTCATCTGTAAGAACACGGATAGTAGTAGTATCTATCTGAGAATGAGAATTAAAGTTATGAGAGTTATGAGAACTAAAGCATTTAACATATAGCCTAGCATTTAGTAAGTGTTCAATAATTACTGTATTAGTTTCCTATATTATTAATCAGCCTTTTATATGCCATGCCGTTAAGTCCTTGTAATACTGATAGAGAAGAAAGACTGGGAGAGGTTAAAGAACTTTCTAATGAGTAACACAGCCAAGTTCTAAGCCCACACTTTTTAAAAGCAGAATCTAAATCTTTCTCTACAACGTGACATGAGTTTGGGAATTTAAAATAGCCCTGGAGTGTCATATCACGCCCCTAGTGTTAGAGAAATGTTTCATATTTACACAGCCTCCACAGCAAACTCAAGAGTTATACAGAAGTTTAGGACAGTCACACTCATATAACAGAGATAACCACAATGACCACAAAGAGCCAGACACTGACACTTTGGTTTCCACAACTCTCTCAGCCAGGCACTCAGTAGGTATTCAAAAAATAATGGTCAATGTTGTCCACTGAAGTCACTGTGTTATCTCTGCATCATAGGCAGTAAATTGGACTTTCTTTCCTCTTTCATAAGATCATAAAATTATACAACTATAACACAGTGTCCACTGTTTTAAACTTTATATTTTGCTGGTAGAAAACTACCTAGTCTTTTTAAAAGAAAACTGTTATTGCTATTTGAAAAAACTATTTTTAAAAGAGAAACTGCAATTCTAGTATACTTTATGGCTAAAACAATTATCATTTGCTCAAAGATATCCACCAGCCTAGTAAAAACGACAAGAACTAAATAGATTTTTTTTTTAATGTTAACCTCTTTAACAGGAAAACGGAAGCAAAATAACAGGTGACTTTAACCTACAGAACTGCTCAGCTAAGTTTAGTTCTGCCTAAATTCAGCTTGGTGAGTCTGAAAACAACCACTCTCTCCGACTCACAGGAAATGGTTAAGCAACCTCAGAGAAGTCAGTTTTTATACCACAGACAGGTTTTTTTTTTAAGTGAATTAATTTAAAATAGTAGGCTATCTTAAAATTATGCAAGCATTCACCAATTAAAGCAAGTCTACATGATGCTACAATGTTATTTCTCTATTCTGGATATCCTTATTCCATTAAAAAGAAAATGAGAACTAATTTTTTAAAATGAATTTTTACGGGGCTCGGGCTTTAGCTCAGTGGTCAGAGTGCTTGCCTTGCAAACACAAGGCCCTGAGTTCGATCCCTGGCACCAAAAAAACAAAAAACAAAACAAAAAAAAATGAATTTTTACATTTAATAATAAATGAACTCTCAATACCTTAAAGTCAAATCAGAAGAATAAAAATTTCTTCAGGAAACAAACTGAGGGTTCAAGATTGAGCAACAAAGTTTCATATTGATCTCAGAAAAAACAGAGCTAGATTTCATGGCCCATACCTGTAATCCCAGCCACTACTCTGGGAGGCTGAGGCATGAGGATTACAAATTCAACACCCAGACTGGGCAATGTAATGACTTAGCAAGACCCTGTCTCAAAATGAAACAGGAAAGGCCTGAGGATGTAGGTCAGTGCAAAGGCTCTGGGTTCAATCCCCAGTACTGCAAAAATACAAATAAGTTAAAAAGAAAAAAACACACTGGACATGATTATGGGAAAAAATGTATTTTTAAAGAAATTTCTGATGCTGTGCTATAGTTAATTTTTTGAGAAAAATTTATCTATTTCTTTTTATCTTGTAATACCAGTTCATTTCTGGTACAGTAAAATGAGGTACTTGGGATAAGAGATGATAACTTCTAACATAAAAGTTTTGTGCCTAAGTGAAGAAATTCTACTTACTAATATTTGAAATTTGCTTTTCTACTGCAAATAGTCCTAATTTTACAACTGTCTTGTCTCTTACAAACAACAGTCTGAACATATAGTCATCATTGGGAAAAAACTCAACTGTACTGTTGCTTGTTGGGACACAGAACTCACTGTGCTGGCTCCAAAGGACACTGACACCGGTAACAACATCCCCCTAACCCTACCTCAGAATTTGGTCAACTGGCCTAAAAAGCATTTTTATTAACAATTCACAGTTTATATCAAATCATATACTAAAATACATCAAATCATATACAAAAAATTGCATTTTTAAATGATTTGGTCTATTCACTGAACCAAACTTCAGAGCAATTTTTTATTTTTCAGAGGATGTGTAAGTTCAACTGAAAAGCAATTTTGATTATGATTCACAATATCAGACAGAAAACACTTCTACTTAAAAATATTTATCTGATAAAGACAATTATGCAATCTGTGAATTAACATAAATTTCAAAAGCAGTAAAATGAATTTCAAATATGTTGAAATATACATTTTATTTATTACTATCCTGGATATAAGTGTCATATGTAAGGCTTGCAATTTGAAATACAAGAAATTTTCATGACCAAAAGTTGACCAGAAGTTTTCCTTCTACGTTCAGAAAATCTCCAAATACTCAGCTTTGATAAAATACAAAAAATTATGGAGTTAAGACCACCTAAATAAGTTTTTAAAAATTTAAAACTACAAACATACTGAAGTAATAATATATCCTACATAAATTTTAAGAAGTTGTTAAGTTGTTTTCTTGAGGCTAGGATACAGAGTTCGTGGTACAGCAGTTGCCTGGCATGGAGGATTCATGTCTTGAGCACCAAAACAAAAGCAAAACCAAGAAACAACAAAATACATGCTGTCTAACATAAATGGGTATACATTTTATGAAAAGCTAAAGATTCCAGCTAGTTAATAAATTAGGTAAATGTAATTACATGGCTATTTCGATGAATTGACTACGGATAAAATTTTGATGTATTATGAACCACACCAAAATAATCTCATTCCCATCACTTCCTCAATTCTACCCACAGAACACTTCATCAAGACACTGAGACAGGTATATTAACTATAACTTAATTCTAAGGTAAAATAAAACCGATCTTATAGAAACTCCCCGGGTCCAATATAAGCACAACCTGTCCTTGCAGGAGGAGGAGGCTGAAGAGATCAGAGTGAAGTACATTGTCTTACTTTTCTCTCCTTGCTGAGAAAAATACTTTACACCCAAAGTTAAAGGAGGAAAGGTTTATTTAGCTCACAGTCTGTAGAGGTTTCAGTCCATAATCAGCTGGCCCCAAGTCAGGGTGGCCTGGCAGATGAGTATAGCAGAGGAGCAACAGTTCATGGCAGACAGAAGATAACAAAGAAGCAAAGTAGCAAATAGCAAGTGACAAGTGACAACACCAGCCTTCTTTCTGTCCCTTATATTATATCCAGGCTATATGTCCTTAGGGTGGACAGCGCTCATACTCAGGTTGGTCTTTCCCACATCCACACCCGGAACTATGCCAAACCAATTAGTGGACTAATTTAGTTATCACACACCCTTGATCCGAGTATCACATATTCTAGATTCAGACACCTCCAAAAAAGCTCCACCTATGACCAAATAAGGCTTTGGGGGGACATCTGGATACAAGCCATAACAAACATAAAAATGGAGTTCATTTGCCTTCCTCAGCTTTGAAGATAAATAAAAGGGACTCAGGAGCCAAAGAATGTGGGTCACATCCAGAAGCCAGAAAAGTGAAGGAAATGGACACTATTCAGAGCCTACAGAAGGAACACTGCCTTGGCAACCCTTGATATTAGCCTGGTAAGACTTGTGCCAGGTTTTTAACCTATAGAACTGCAGACAATAAATCTGTATTGCCTGAATTTGTGATAACTTGTTATTGTGGCAATGGACAAGTATTAAGCTGGTAAGTAAGCACAGCATGCTCAACACAGCTTCCCTCTAGTACTTCCAGTGTATATAGTTAGCAGCTGACCCAAAATCAGCCATGACATTTCCACTTACACTCAGTGTAGCTATTAGGCAATTCAACTAACTTATGAAATACATGAAGAAAGCTATTCTGAGAAGATCAGCTGAAATCTTTGGGGAAACTCAGCAAAGACAAGGCATGGAAGCAGTTGTTGAATTACATGTGAGAAAACTAAAAGATGGTTTGGAAAACTATGAAAATCTTGATAGATTTTGCACTCATTCTTTCACAGGTGACCACATTTTCACTTCACTTTACAGTACACAATGGAGTCAAAACATGGTGAAACAATCCACATAGAGTTGTCTGTTTTCATTTTCTTTTATTTCTCTGCTTTGCCCTGTGGGCAGGTTTCAGTCACAGAGTGGTGTGGCAGTGCCAATTAGGCGAAACTTCCATGGGTTCCACACTTCTACAAAGAAGAACTAGGGAAAATAGTCCTTGCAGTCTGTACAGTATGAAGGGAATGCCACCAGGGACAGAATCAGAAGAGAGTTCCCTGTGTCCAAGAACCCACAAAAGTTACAGGATAACCACTAAGCTACATATGTGTATGACAGATGAAAACTAATATGGCAACGTATATTCATTTCTACTGCTGTTAACATCAAATTACCAGAAATTTAGGGGCTTAAAACAACACAACTTTATTATCCTACAGTTCTGGACGTCAGAAGTCCAAAACGAGCTCACTGGGCCAAAATCAAGGTGTCAACAGTACTCTGATGCTTCTGGAGGCTCTAAGGGAAAAATCCACGCCTTGTCTCTTCCAGCTTCTAGAAACCGGGCACTCCTTATGCTCTGTCTCCATCTCCAAAGCCAGCTGCAGCCAGCAGAGTTTTTCCTCACACTGCATTATTCCGTACAGTGGTGGCAAACCTATGGCACACATGCCCCGGCCAACTCTGTCTGTCTCCCTCCTCCACTTTCAAAAGCCTTTATGAGTACACTGATCCATGTGGAGAATTCTGCCTAATCTCTTTGAGGTTAACTGATCTCTTCACAAATCATAGTTCCTCTTCACTATGTAACTTAAAATATCCCTGGAACCCACAGACTGTGACATAGCAGATATCTCTGGAGGGTGTTATCGCGCCATCCATACAAAAGCTAAGGGGGCTGAACTGAGGCTGAAACTGCTAGCCACAGAAGGAAAAACAGAACTCGCGGTCTGAACCTCAGCAGGTTGACTGCCTGCTGAAACAAACTATGAACATTCTTTAGAGGACTGAAACAGGACCCAGAGTCTACCCAACATGACATTTGCAACGTCCAGAATACGATTCAACATTACTTCACAAAGGATCAAGAAAATGTGAGCAATTCTCAGTGGAAAAGATAACAGATAATGAAACTTGCACACAGTTTAAAGCTGGTATAACTAATTTCTGAGATAAAGAAGAATATTAAAATGAATGAGAATAAAATTCTTGGTAGAGAAATTAAGAAAACAAAATGAAAATTTTAAACCCGAAAAAATTCTAAAATTAAAAAATCATGGAATGGGCTCACAAGCAAAATGGTGATGATTAAAAGTCAATAAGCTTAAAGACAAAAAAAAATTCGATTAGACGATCACTGGAAAAAGATCAAGACAAAAATGAACACTACCTCAGCTACTATAGCACAAATATTAAAAAGACTAAAATATGTGTAATTAGAAACCCAGGATGATAGAAAACATTAGAGCAGAAAAATTATCGGAAAAAACAATGGCCCAGAACTTGACAAACACAGTGAAAGACACACATTTACAGATTCGAGCCCAGTGAACCTAAAAAAAAAAGTAAATCAAACCGAAGTAAAAAACTCAAAACCAGTGTGTGTGGGGGGCTCTGACATGTAGGATAACAAAATTTCAAATTATCACAAATTTCTTAATAGAAAAATAAAGAGACTAGAAAGTGACAGAACATCATCTTTGGTGTTTCTATAGAGAGAGAATTTGTATTACAAATATTAAATCCATATAAACATATATCCAGAATATGAAGAATTTTTACTACTCTTACCAATGAGACAATAATCCAATTTAACAGAATGGGCAACAGATTTCACAAAAGAAGCAATTTCACAAAAGAAGATATACAGTTCTAATGGGGAAAAAAAAAATCATGAAAAGATAATTGCCTGCAGATGTCAGAGAAATGAAATTAAAACCACACTGAGATACCACTATACATCCATTAAATTGTCTAAAATTAAAAAGATTAACTATTCTAAATTAACAAGCACTTTCACATACTCCTGACGGCAACGTGAAAAGGTATAATAAGTTTGAAAGTTTCGTAGTTTCAGAAAGTTAAAACATACAGCTACGAGACGACCCAACAGAACAACTACAGTATCTGCCAAGAGACACAAAGACAAATGTCTGCACGAAGACTTGACCATTGTATTTACAGTCACTTTATTTATAATAGCCCCAAACAAATGTCCATCAAGCAGTAAACACATAAATTATGCTGTACCTATACAGTGGAATACTACTTAGTAATTTTTTTAAAAAAAGGAATCAAGTGGGGGAGGAATGGAGGGACAAGAAAAAGAAAAGAGAATAGAAGGAAAAACATGGCAACAAAGCCGTAGTAAATAAGGAGAGGAACGGGGGTTGAAGGGAATGGGAAGATGAGGAGAGGAGAACGGGAAAAAAGAAGCAGCAAGATATATCATGTACAGGTACAAATTCCCTATGATGAACATGATTGTTATGTATAGCTAAAGTGTACCACAAAAATAAAATTAAAAAAAAAAAGAATCGATATGCTGTGTAAAGCTAGATCAAAAAGGAGTACAGACACTCCTGGCTTAACAACTGAGTTACGTTCCCACAACTAGGGTGTTAGGAGAATTGATTGCTAAATGAGGGCTTGTATATAGTATGTACACTACAATATTCAGAACAAAGAAATGGTCAAAGAAAACTCCAACTTGATGACTTCACTTTTATTTTCATAACCCTTACCTGCAGTACTGTACCATAATGTATAAGCCAACATAAAACTACAGTCCTGTACTGTACAGTACCATCAGCAAAAATTACAGTACAGTATAAACAAGATGTTCTGTACAAAAAAAACCAAAACACTGAGGCTCGATAAACAAGATGTTCAGAACCGAACAACCAAAAAAAGATGGGTTGTAAGTCCGAGCAGTGGGTTGTTAGTCCAGTCATTGAACAGGAAGGTCATTAAACAAGGAATATCTGTACTATATGATTCCACTCTATAAAACCTATATAATTATACAATTCTAGAAAATGTAAACTTATCTATGACAGAAAGCAGATCATCAGTTGACAAAGGAGGAGGATAGATGGATGAAGGGATTGCAAAGTTCCCATTTTTATTTTGCCTTGACTCTACATTTAGAAAATACAACACCAAGAAACAGAAATATGCAATACTTCAGTTCTCTGATTTTGAGAGGCTTATTCATTTGAGCAATTACTACACATTCACATATCAGACTCCAGATCATTGTTCTATAATTACTTTCAGCCCACTCACACAAAGGAACCACACAAGGTCTTCAGTATAAAAGCATTTTTGGTAGTTACTATAAACACCAGAAAAATGAAGGGCTGATTCTCTGTAATGTTTGTAGGTACTTTGAATGGATGAGTTAAGATGGGTAGATATATCACCTACTTTTCCAGAATTCTAGTTCAATCAGTAGAATCTATATGTACATTCTGGGATATACATGTTTACATCTGGTCACAGTCTACTCATGTTATATTTTGGGATGAGGGGGAGGAAAGAGAATTTTAGGGTAGTTACTGATAACTTAAACTTTGAACTTTATGGCCTCAGTGATCTCTATTTTATCACAGTAAAACACAATACTAATGTCCACAGAAAGCCCTTAAAACCAATGACAACCCTGCTATGGCTAGGTTAGTAAAGAATATGGACCTGCAACAACTTTCTTTATTCTGCAATTCACCTAGCAGTCAAAGTTCTGACAAGCATTTTTTAAATCTATTGAGCATTCCCTAACTTCAAGGACAGATGCTGTTCAGAACCAGAAATAACTTTTACGCCATACTACACAGTTTTTACATTAACTTTTTCTAGCATACCTGGAGTATAAAATAAAACACGGAATTGTTTAGAAACAGTTTCATAAGGCACAAAACTGGTGTGCTTATTAGAAACAAGAACAAAGAAAACATCAATTAGGTGACAGTAAACTTTGAAACCAACAACCAAGACGCGAAAATCCCAGGGATGAAAGAATCACACATTTCTCATATTTCTGTATATGGAGACATACTATCTGGCCACATATCACGTTCCATATAAGGGAAGCCAGTGCAGGGAGTGGAAGTCCCTTTCCATCTCCTCTTACTTTATGGAGTAAACAGGACCTTAAATGGTCGCGTGTGTGTGTGTGTGTGTGTGTGTGTGTGTGTGTGTGAGAGAGGGAGGGAGAGAAAGGGGGAGAGAGTGTGTGTGTGAAAGAGACTGAGCGAGTGTAAAAGAGAGAGGAGAGGAAAACTGAGATACAGACATTTGGAGGGAGTGGGTATCAAGGTAGTAGTTGGTGGAAAGAACAGAATTAGTAGTTTGGATTTAATCAAGTCTTAGATGCTAATTAAACTCCTATCAAATTTTCTCTGAGAAAAGGATAAGAGAAAAACTCTCCAACCATTTTGTGATGAAACCTGTCTCCAATTTATACCAGCATTTCACACTAATAAAATGCCAATCAGGAATATGAAGGTCCAGCCCTCTAGAGGGAGAACACCTAAATGAAAATCAGTGTGTAGCTCCCTGGAATCACCCTCTTTTCCCCACTGCCATCTAAAAGGAAATTACAGCTATCTAACTACAGATTAACTGTCTGCTCCAGGTATAGTCAAACGCGACAGGCTTGTCCCATGGGACCTGGTTAGGCCCAGGTGCAAAGCTTGAGACTGTATCACTGCAAGTCATTTATGGCCCCAAAGAACTCACCCTCATCACCAAAAACAAAAAACAAAACAAAAAAAAAATGATAAAGTAAGTTTGATTCAACTTTTTTTAAAGGTCTACCTCATTTTAAGGCAGGGCAGGTATAGACAAATGGATTATTCTGGACTCCTGGATCCAAGGATCAGGACAAGCAAAAAAAAAAAAAAATTGAACTTCACCATGTAGGCCTTTAATTCATTAAAATTAAGATAGATCTAAGAGAGCAGTAAAAAGGTGAGTAGTTAAAGGATGTATTTCTACTTTTCTGAAGTGGAGGTCTGCTGGTGTTGGGAAAGGGGCAGCTTGTTTAAAACCCTTCAGGTATAAACAGAAATTGGTAAAAATGACTTTTGAAATGTAATTATTTTAAAAAT
>PVJO010014298.1:0-48700 GCA_004026905.1 Hystrix cristata
TCTAATTGCACAGATTTGCTTTAATTCCTTGTTTTGGTAAGATTAGCTAAGGGTTTGTCTATTTTGTTTAATCTTTCAAAGAACCAACTCTTTGATTCATTGATTCTTCATTTTTTTGTCCCAATTTCATTAATTTCTGCTCTGATTTTTGTAATTTCCTTCCTGTACCAGCTTTGGGTTTGGATTGTTCTTGTTTTTCTAGAATCTTGAGGTGTATCATTAGGTTATTTATTTGTGCTCACTCTGTTTTTCTGATGTGGGAATTCATTGCTGTAAACTTTCCTCTTAGGACTGCTCTCATTGTGTCCCATAGGTTACAGCATCCCACACGGGCATTATCATTTGAGCGCAGGAACCATCCAGTTTCTTCTTTAATTTCATCTGTGACCCATTGATTATTCAAAAGCATATTATTTTTATTTTCATGTGTTCACATAGTTTCTGTGGTCTCTTTTGCCGTTGATTTATAGTTTTATTCACTATGATTTGATAAGATGCAGGGGACAATTTTCATCTTTTCGCATTTACTTAAACATACTTTTTGGTGCTGGGGATGGAACTCAGGGCCTTGTGCTTATGAGGCAAGCACTCTGACCACTGAGCTAAGTCCCCATCCCCCATCCTTTGATTTTTAGTCCGTGAATTTCTTTTTGAATTAAATGTGTTTCTTCTATACTGCATTTTGCTTCTTGATCTATTTGCCAATCTGTGTTTTTTGATTGGGGAACTGAGACCGTTCACAGTGAGAGTCATTACTGAGAGGTACTGGTTTACTCCTGTCATTGGATTATTTTCCTCTTGCTGATATCCATTTTTACCCCTTTTGCTTAGCTGTTCATTCCTGCCAAGCGTATTCATTCTTTCTGATGTATTGGTGTTGCTGGCTTCATTGTCTCTCTCTCTCTCTCTTTTTTTTTTTTTTTTGTGCCAGGTATTGAACTCAGGGCCTTGAGCTTGCTAGTCAAGCACTCTAACCACTGAGCTAAATCCCCAGCCCTCTCCATAAATTTTGAAGAAAATTTTGCAGGATACATAAGTCGGGATTGGAAGTTGTTATTTCTCAGGGCTTCAAACACTTTACTCCAAGCCCTCCTGGCCTTTAAGGTTTGTGCAGAGAAGTCTGCTGTAATTCTAATGGATTTACCTTTGCATGTGACTCATTGCCTTTTTAGCTTGTAAGATTTTGTCCCTGTAGTGGACTTCTGGTATTTTGCATGCAGTGGGGCACAGAGAGGTTCTCTTTTGGTCATTGCTATTTGGGTTTCTATAGGTCTCAATTATCTGCGTGTTTATTTCTTTCTCTGTATTTGGGAAATATTCTGCCATATTTCTTTTTCTACCATATTTTCTGTGAATAGGTTTTTTATGCAATTTGTGTTGGCTTCTGATTTTTTCCTTATTCCAATTATACTTAGTCTTCTTTGGATCATCTAGCAGCTGTTGGCTCTGCTTTTCATGTTCTCCTGTGTTTTTTTTGTTGTTGTTGTTTGTTTATTTTTTGGATTTTGGTGCTGGGGATCGAACTCAGGGCCTTGGGCTTGCAAGGCAAGTACTCTAACCACTGAGCTAAACCCCCAGCCCTCCCTGTTCTTTTTAAAATGTCTTTGAGTAGCTGATTTTTGAAGGCATCGTGGTCTTCTAGGTGTGAAATTCTGTTCTCACAGTGGTCACTTCTGCTGCTCATACTTTAAGTATAATTTTATTCGCTTGGATTTCTGATTGAAACTTTTTCATGGACTCTAATTCATTGGTAAACTGGTCATTCATGTTTTGTATTGTTTTGTTTAGTTTAACTAGCTTTTTATCAGTGTCTTCTGAAAGCTCCTGAAGCATTTGGGTTATTATTTCCATTATCTGTTTAGTTATATTTTCTATGATCCTGTTGAGTACTATTTTGATCTGTTTTTTAACCTCTTCTATTATCTTTTCAAGTAATTCAAATGGGTGGCTTGTGTTGTTCTGCCCTTTGGTGCCCCCTAAATTGGTTTTAGGGGAATTGGGAATTTGAAGGGGAGTTTTGTTCCCTTGTCTTCACATGTTTCTATTACTTTGGTTTATTTGTTTGGGTTTTTTTGTGCTGAGGTTTGTGGAAGTTTATAGTGTAAAGACTTTGTTGCTAAGGGAAATAACCCATTCACAGAAAGACAAATGTTGTATTATTCTACTTCTATGTAGCATTTAAAGTAATCAAATTTGTAGAAACAAAGTTAGAATGGGGGTTGCTCGAGAGCGCTAGGGCTATTGAACTGCTGAACAATTTTCTTTTTCTTTTCTTTCATTCTTTGTTTTTTGCTCTTGTTTTTCTGAGACAGAGTCTCTCTGTGTATTACAGGCTGACCTTGAACTCACTGTGTAGCCCAGGCTGGCCTCAAACTCACAGTGATCCTCTTGCCTCAACCTCCCCCCCCAGCTTCTGGGATTACAGGCATGTGCCACCACACCTGGCTACTTTCAACAAACACCTTCTATCCCGTGATCACACTCAACTGGCACTGATATAGGGGAAAAAGTATAACTCCAACCTGCTAGATGTCAGTTACGCCAAATTTGTGTTCCCCGAAATCAAAGAATGAATTCTAAGAAACAAAGGAAGTTAAGAGTAGGAAATTTATTGAGAGAGAGAAAGAGAGCTCTTGAGAGACAGGAGGGCACCTGAGTGGGTTGCCAACGAGTCCACTTTTCAGGGGAAGTTTTATAGAACAAAATCACAAGGCGAGTACAATGTGTGTCAAAATGATGATTAACCAATAATATTACAAGTGTAGTTGCTTAGGTACCAGTGGGGAAGAAGGTCACATAGCAAATGGATATGGAAAGAATAAAGACATTCTAGGATGGGGCGGATATGGAGATCTTGGTCACCCACCTGAGTGATCTAGACTTTATCAGATCAGATGAACGTAATCTTCAGTCCATTGCTTATTCCTTGGCCAGGCGTGTTGTTCTGGTCTTTCCTTCCTTATCTTAAGGGCACTCTTCTCACCAGGGCCTACGTATTCTCATTTTACACAGAGTTAACAGGTTTCCTTGCCTGGATTCTAAAGCTGAGTAATCTAAAAGAGCAAATGGGCAGGAACAAGAAGCAAAATCATACAATTACCAATGCTCGATTCTGTCCTGCCTGCTGGGAACTTTTAGTGATGCCTCAGAAACTGAAGCTCAGAGAGGCTGAGAAAATTTCCTGAGCTGGCACAGACATGTAAGCCAGCCTGAGACAGGTGGATTCAAGGCCGAGCCCCGCAGAGGAACTGGCATCGGGCAGATTGGGTGTCTTACAAAGAAACCAGTCTAGGGCCATCTGTGTGTGCGAAGGGGAAGAAGGACAAATTGTCTGAATCTCCCTGCTTCCCACAGATACTGCAGCTCAGACGTTGACATTCATACACAAAAGGTCATTCCTTGAGTCATCACAAGAAAATACTGCATTGTGTCCACTGTGTTGCACTTAATAACTCGGAACTATGTGATACATTTCAGAACTTGGACAAGTTGGTGAGTTGTGGCTTTGCCCAGGAGCTGTGACCTTGAGCAGGCTGCTTAACAACTCTGGGCTTCATCTCCTCCTCAGAAACTCGATGGCTATTGGCTGAGAAAGAATCTCTAAATTCTTTGAGTTCCATCAATGTTGGCCCAAGTGTTATCTTTTAGATGACCTTGGTTGTGGGCCCAGATTCCGTTCCGGGCTGAGAGTGCCCCCTGGTGATTCAAGTTTGTAAGTGAGGTTTTTTTTTTTTTTTTTTCACTTTCTAGTGAAACCAACCAACCAACTCTATTTATAATTCCAGTTTATTTGTTTAATTTTTTTATTTCTTGAGACAGGTTCTCACTAAGTAGTCCAGGTTGGCTTTAAACTCACTTTGGAGCCCAAATTGGCTTTGAACTCTCAGCAGTCCTCCTGCCTGAGCCTCCCAAGTGCTGAGATTACAGGCATGCATGCACCACCATGCCTGGCTATAATTCCAGTTTAGACTTGCAAGAATTTGTTTTTAATGTCTTAAAATATCTTTTATTGTGCTGTAAATATGTGCGTTTTCCCAGGAGAATGTTACATAGCTGCTGGGTTCTTAACCTTCCTACCCTCAACTCAAATTTAAGAGTCACTATTGTATATCTATAGTCCCAATTTGGGAGGCTGAGGCTGGAGAATCACTGGGTCCAAAGAATTTGAGTCCAGCCTGAGCAATACAGCAAGACCCTGTCTCAAAACAACAATAACAAGCCCCCCAATCCTATTACTTTAAGGAAAGGTTAGGCACAAGAGACATTCCTTTTATAAACATGGATTTGAGACATGTTGTTTGGAAAGTAATTGAACCTCTCTGGGCCTCAACTTCCTCATGTGTACAGCGCAAACAAGAATAATTCTTACTTCGGAGGTTTGCTCAAAAGAGGAAGGGCTCATGCCATTTTGTCTGGCCAGAGCAGATGCTGCCACATGGTTGGGGCTGGCCGTGTAGCTCAGTGTAGATCCATGCAAGGGGCCTGGGGTTTGATCCCCAGCGCTGCAAAAAAACAAAAAAGTAACATATTGTTCTTTTCCATTGTTATAACAGAATGCCTGGGAACTGGGTAATTTGTAAAGAAAAGACATTTGTTTGGCTCACAGTTTTGGGGCCTAGGATGTCCAAGAGCATGGTGGCAGTTGCCGGCAAGGGTTTTCACACTGTACCATAATATGGTAGGAAGGAGGAAGGGGAAGAGAGTGCAGGTGAAAGAGATAAGCACGAGGGATGAATTTGCTTTACAACTACTCACTCTCAATGGGATGTGGTAGAACACGCCTGTAATCCCAGAGCTCTGGGAGGCTGAGGCAGAAGGGTTAAAAGTTTAAACCCAGCCTGGGCAATTTAGTAATTTATCAAGACCCTGTCTCGAAATAACAAATCAAGAAAGGCTGGGGATATAGCCCAGTGCGAAGGCCCTGGGTTCAATCCCGGTACTGGAAAGAACAATTCACTCTCATGATAACAAACTCCCGCTAGGATGACATTAATCCAGTTCTGAGGGGGCAGCTTTCATGACCTAAACACCCCAATGCTGCACATTCTGAGCAAAGGTTCCCACACATGAACTTCCGGGGACATACAGTATATGCAACGAGGAAGCTTCCAGAATGTCAGCCGTCAGCCGGAAAAGCCAGGATGCCAGTGAGTCCCATGCCTGCCCACGCTGGCTCTACCAGGTTAGCAAGACTAAGTGCTTCTCTTGGACCAGGAATGCAAGACTCTCAGAACTGAGTTAAGTTTAATATGCTCATCTTTGAGCAGTAGCATGGAACTTTTGCAGAGAGTGGGAGGGAGACAAGATGGTAGCAAGTAACGATCAGGTGCTGAGGCCCCCAGCAGTTGGAAAATCCCGACTCTGTACCCCAAGGAGTTCGAAGTCTGCAAAGGGAAAAATGCTCGCATAACATACTTCTTGACCGAATTCCAGCCAGATGGCCCGGCATGCAGAGTGCGCACTGACAATCTAAGTAGAGAGGCAGGCTTTCTAAATACTGCTTTGTTCATAGAAAGTCACCGAGGGAAGCGAGAACAGTTTCTTTCCAGAACACAAATGGAATGTTGACCAGGGAATGGACAAAACAGGAAGGAGCTGCCTCTGGCTCTCTGACTCACTTAGTGGCTTAAATTTTCACTGAGTGCCCATCAGTTGATAAATGAGTAAACAAAATGTGGTATGTCATACAATGGAATAGAATGCAGCTGTTAAAAAGAAATGAAAGTTAGGCGCAGTGTACACACCTGGGTTCCCAGCACTCTGGGAGGCTGAGGCAGGAGGATCACAAGCTCAAGCCTGGCAAAATGGTGACTTAGTGAGACCCTGTCTCAAAATTTTAAAAAAGACTTTTTTTTAAAAAATAGAGTCTCACTGGGGTTGGGGATTTAGCTCAGTGGTTAGAGTGCTTGCCTAGCAAATACAAGGCCCTGAATTCAATCCACAGCACCACCAAAAAAAAAAAAAAAAGAAAAAAAGAAACCAAAAACAAAAACACAAAACTTGAAATACAGTCACTATGTACTTCAGAACTTCTTATACAGCCCAGGCTGACCTCAAACTTGCCATAGTCCTCCTGCCTCAGCTTCCCAAGTGCTGGGATTATAGGCACGTGCCACCAGACCTGGCTACTGTCTCAAAATAAAAAGTAAAAAAGGGCTTGCATAGCTCAGTGCAAAAGCCCTGGGTTTAATCCCCAGCACCACAATCATCGATCAATCAGTAATAAATAGAAATGAAGTATGACACATACTACAGCATGGATGAACTTTGAAAACATTATGTGAAAGAAGCCAGATTCAACTTATGTTGCTTGATACCATTTATATGAAATGTCCAGAAGAGACAAATGCGGAGAGACAGAGCAGATTAGTGGTTGCCGAGGGCTGGAGTGGGGAGTGGAGGAACTGGGCGATAGCTAAAGGGCGAGGGATTTGTTTGTGGGGGGTGAAAATCTAAAATCGATGGTGGTAATGGTTCTATGACTCTGAAACTATATTAAGAGCCATTGAATTATACACTTTAAGTGAATGGATTTAGTGTGAATTATGTCTCAATAATGCTGGTACCAACAAAATCCTTTTATTTCACTTTACATCTGGGTATGACTGGAAGGTTGAAATAATAATGACCAGGTATCTTGGCAGCCCAGTCTGCCAGGTTTTAAAATTTGTGTGTGTGTACATGCATGTGTGTGCGCACACATATGTGTGTGCATGTGTGTGTGTGGTTTTTCTGAGATAGCCTGGGCTGGCCTCAAACTCATCACAATTCTCCTGCCTTAGCTTCCAAAATGTTAGGATTACAGAGTGTGTGCCAGCATGCTCCACTCTTTTTTTTTTTTTTTTCTTTTTTTTTTTTTTTTGAGACAGGGTTCTGCCTTGTAGTTCAGGCTGCCCTTGAATTCACTGTGTAAACCAGGCTGGCGTCGAACTTGCAGCGATCCTCCTGTCTCAGCCTCTGGAGTGTTGGGATTAAAAGTGTGAGCCATCATGCCTGGCCACCATGCTCCACTTCTGTCTTTATTTATTTATGTATTTATTGGTGCTGGGAATCAAACTCAGGGCCTTGTGCTTACTAGGCAAGCACTCTGCTACTTGAACTAAATCCCCAACCCACCACTTCTGTCTTCAAATAAAAATTAAATTTAAAAAGGGTTGGGGATGTGCCAAGGCCCTGGGTGCAATCCCTAGAAGGAAGGAAGGAAGGAAAAAAGGAAGGAAGGAAGGAAGGAAGAAAGAGAGAGACAAAGAAAGAAAAAAAAGAAAGAAAGAAAGAAAGAAAGAAAGAAAGAAAGAAAGAAAGAAGGAAAAAGAGAAAAAAGTTCTTTCTAGATGGGTTGCAGTTAAATTTCATTTTCTATTTTCTGTATTTTAGGAATGAGCATGTAACATTTATAATAAGGAAGGAGCCGATATTCCCTAAGAAATGTGTACCTCAACAGCAGGAAACTGTCTCTTTCCGGTTTTCTCAGGCTCGCCCAATTTTACTACGTTCCTTCTGTCTCCACCAACTAGGTACAGGTCAGGCCACACAACCCAAACTGGAGTTGGGAAAACCACAGTGTCTTGGTCAACGAACGCATTCAGTAGCTGAATCGGAGTTTAAAGGACAAGAGAGGATTCAAGTGCTTCCTACCAAGTCATCTGTCTGTCTACAGCGGGTCTCATCACCTAAGTCCCGCTTTCAGCTTTCCTTGTCAAAAAGTCTCTCCTTAGCGTTACCTCCCCGGAGAACCGGTTGTGCACGGAGTTGGTGACGGCCACACAGTAAGTAGCTGGAGCTCAGCTATCTGAAGTATTTACACCACAGAAACTGACAAACACACAGATCGCCCACGCCATCCCCACCCAGGGAGTGTGGTTAAACATTTGCCAGGCCCCCGCCGGGCTGCTCTCCTGGTAGGGTGCCTGGTTCGCACATTCTCCTCCGCCCCGGATGTGCGCGGCTCCGGGAGCTGGACGGTCAATTTCCCGATCTCTGTGCCAGAGAGGACCCGTCTTCCCAGCCCCCGGTCCTCGGAGACCGTGAACTTCGCCCTCTGGTCTCTAGGCTACAGAGGAGACGTGGGGCTCTGGTTGGAAGCGGCAGACTTACTTGCCAACACCTCCTTCCATCTCATCCTGCCAGCTTCTTGTAACTTTGCCCGATTTCAGGGACCTTTTTGCTACACCATCCACACACCCATTTATTCTGGCCAGAAGGCAAAGCGGGAGAAGGACATCGTGTTATTGGAAGGTTTAACAAGTTTCTTCTCAAAGAATAGGCCAGGGTGATTGTGTCCTTGCTTTTTGAGATTGCGGCCTGAGGTAGGATAGAAGAAATAAAAACTAGATAATGGAGAAAACTGAGAAACAAGAAAATCAAGATTTAAAAATTAAATTTAACTGCAGCTTAAAGACGAAAGTTACTCAAACTGTTTTCTCTTCTAGGAAACTAAAAAAAAAAAAAAATTCCTAAAGGTCTTAAAGACAAGTGGTCTGTAAATCTGGGTTCTAAACCAGGCATGGTGGTATGCACCTGTAACCCTAACACTTGGGAGGCTGAGGCAGGAGGATCGCCATGAGTTCAAGGCCAGCCTGGGCTACATAGTGAGTTCAAGACCAACCTGAATTACATATCGAGACCCTGTCTCAGCAAAAAAAAAAAAAAAATGAATCAACTGAGGCCCTGGACCTTTCCTTTTCATCCATTAATTGAGCCTTCTCTACCCCCAAAGAAACAGCAGTATTGGTGGGCAGTAGATCTCAATTTCAAACACATGTAGATGGCTCACATTGTAACCTGACAATAAATATTTCCCATCCTAGATCACCCACCTTGAAGACAACCCCTTAAATACGTCTAACCCTGGCTCACAATGTGTTGTGTTTCTCGGAGCCCCGGACTCTGCTCTTCGGTGTGTCCTGTATCTCCATCTAATAAACGCTTCTCTGGCCTCTTACTGACACATCCTAAAAATTATTTCCACAACAGGAATCAGAGAACCTGCAAACTTATTCTGCAAAACGTGTGGGTTAAATTCCTTATTTCAGCCTGGTGACGAGTCCATCCAAGTGAACACAGTAGGACTTTGGTCTCTCATTGCGTCATTCCCCTGGGACTGAGGCGTCCAGAGGGGTGGGCTCCTACAGGGTGTCCCTTGCTGGTCCCCTCTTTCCAGAGCCCTCAGGAGAGTATTTCTAGGTGGCAGGTGAAGCAGGTTGTTGCTAAGGAAACTTCCAGTATCACCCCTAGGAAGGGACACAGACGAGAAGGGAAGAGGGGCAGAAATAATAGACACACGCGTAGGCTGCTTGAGTCTCCAGCTGTAGGAGTGCTGACTCCGGAGTCAGACGGGAGCCCTCATCTGTTCTCCCAGACCGATCAAAGTGAGGCGCTGGGGCTGGGGGGTGCAGCTCGGTGGTGGAGTCCTGGCCTGGCATCATGAAGCTCTGGGTTGCATCCCCAGCACCGCAAAAAACAAACAAAATGGTGCAGTCTCAGACCTGAGTCCAAACCATGAGTCCATTTATTTGGTTTGTAATGAATGTAAAGTACTTAGCCCAGAGGGGAAATAAACAAAACAAAAACAGTAGCAGCCCAGACAGGGTGTGTGTGCCCCGTGGTGACCCATATAAGACTATAGAATTTAGGACCCCTGACCAAGTGGCACCCCAACTGATAGATTTCAAAAGTGCGCCTTAAGTCTGCCAAGACCTGTGTGACTCCCCTTGGACACATCAGCTCTCCTTATCTTTACAACAGTCCTGTGAGGGGGACTAGGGTGGTGGGAGGCTCCTGCCTTGCCAGGGACCCCACGGTGAGCCCCCCCATTCACTGGTCACTTCTAGGCAGACATTTTCTGCAGCCCAGAGCAGCCTGCAGTGCAAGGGAGCTGAAGGGCGGCGCCTTTCCCACGCCTGCACCAGACCAACAGGGTGCTGGGGCTTCAGGCAGAGGCTGGTGGAGCACTTGCCTAGCTAAGTGCAAGGCCCTGAGTTCAATCCCCAGCACCAAAAAAAAAAAAAAAAGAAAGCAAGCAAGCTATAATAAGTCTGTAACTTGGCTTGTGGCTTTCTTCTAGTACTATAAATCCATACATTCCAAGGACTTCCACTTTTAGGTGAACAGTACTATTACTCACCACCATATCTCCCAGCTTCAAAGTTTGCATTTTATTTAATCTAGTTGATAAAGCCAGTTTTTGCTTTTGCCCTCTGATAAGCAACCTGACTTTAAGGAGACACACACTAGAAAAATTAAAAAAAAAAAAAACTAGAAGAAATTTTTAAAAGTAGCCCAGGTGTGGTGGCACGCACCTGTAATTCCAGCAGGTAGGAGGCTGAGGCAGGAGGACTGCTGAGAGTTCAAGGCCAGCCTGGGGTACATAGTGAGCTAAAGATCAGCCTGGACTACCTAGTGAGACCATGTCTCAAAAAAAAAAAAAAAAAAGGAAAGAAAAACACCCCAGGTCATCTGTTTTGAGGATACCCTAAAACTACATAAATCCCCTAACCCCAGACCCTAATGCCCCTCGCGCCTCAAACACCACCCTTTTTTCTTGGTGCGTATTTCTTTGATTCTGCTTAATAAATCTGCCTTTGCCTCTTACTGACCTGTCCTGAAATGCTTTTGTGACAAAAATTAGGGCACCTACTCCACAGAGGTGTGGGGGGCAAGCTGCATCTCCCTTTCCTCTTGGAAGGAACCTGTAAGGCGACAGAACTTTGTTGGACAGGACCTGGAGTCAGAAAGAGCAGTCTAGTCCTGGCTTTACCATCAACCAGCTGTGCTGACCTGAAGTGGAACCTTCCAGAGCCTAGAGTTCACCTTCTAAAAACGGGGACTGCACGGTGCCTTAGGCCCAAGGATCACAGGGAGGCTCCGAAGAGATTAGAATTTGGCGTTGGCTCAACAGATACGTCCCAGTATCTACTGTATGCAATTCTCCTTGCTCCATGACATGTGTGCTACAGAAAATTCCAGATCCTCAGCTGAAAACTTGCCAGTTGATTTTATCGATAGCTTGTTTACTTAGGTGAGGACCTGGGATGTTTGCCAGAAAAGCTCAGGGACTACAATATTAAAACCAGTTAACTCAACCTTAATATATATTCATTTATTCAAAAAATATAAATCAGGTGGCAACTAGGTGCCGGGTCCTGGGAAACAGGCCCCCTTAGGGTGGAATTTCCCTCCCATCACGAAAGATAAAAACATGAACCAAAGGGGGGGGAGGGAAAATTCTGCCGGGGAATCTGCTAAAAAGTTAAAATCACGGAGCACAGTTAGAAAAGGAAGGATCTTGAGCTCGCCGGCTCCGCTCACCAGGAGAAACACACTTTTTGCTTTTGTTTTACTGGTTTCCAGAAGATCTGCTCAAGGAAGAAGTACTTCAATATGGAGCTTTTGGGCAACAGTGATTTTAATAACTCTCTTTCCCCCCAAATTTGATGACTACCCTCAAACCTGGATGCAGCAAAGCTGAAAGAATGTGCACTTCGCATTCCCAACCTCCTAGAGCGACCTTGGGTATTTTAGCGCACGAACTGCATTTCTGAACGGGAAGTTTCTCCCGGGGCTGTTTGCAGGCTCTGGTGGGGCTTTTCCTAAGCACGCAGCAGCTGCACGCAGTCCCCCAGGACAGAAGTCCCGGGATCTCTGGGGATGGGGTAACGGCAAGGGGGAAAATCCCAAACCCCGACTCCTGCCAAACGAGACTGCCGGTCTCCAGGGCCGCCGCTCCGCGCGTGGCCTCCGCCGGCGAATCTGAGAACCGAGTCTGGCGGCCGCGCTGGGCCCGCACGTCCGGGGACCGTCTTTCTCTCGCTCCGTCCTGCAGAGGGTAGAAGAGGCGGCGATGGCGCCGCCCCGCCGCCCGGGAACGCGAGCACGGCCGGCCCCGGCGCGGCCCGCAGGGCCCTCTCTCCGGTGCCCGCCGCCCGCCGGCAGCTGCAGGTCCCGCCCCGCCGTCCCCGCGCGTCCGGGCGGCGGTCCGGGCGGAGGGCAGCGGAGGCCCGGCGCGCGCGGCCCCCCCGGCCAAGGTGGAGGAAGTTGGGCTCGCGCCCGGCGGGAGGCGGGGGAGCCCGCGCCTGTTGTTTTCCG
The DNA here is from genome assembly GCA_004026905.1 of Hystrix cristata. Taxonomy (NCBI): domain Eukaryota; kingdom Metazoa; phylum Chordata; class Mammalia; order Rodentia; family Hystricidae; genus Hystrix; species Hystrix cristata. Next base: position 12,085 of record PVJO010014298.1, read on the forward strand.
CCGCGCGGCGGGCAGGCGGGCGCAGGGGCGGAGGGCGCCTCTCCCCGCCGCGCTCGCCCGGACCTCGGCGCGCCCCCAGCATCCTCCCTTCCCGGGGGCGGCGGACGGCGCGGCGCCCTCCGGGCCGAGGGGCGGGCGGCGCGCTCGGTGCTCCTGGGGGCCGGATCCGGGGCGCGCCCCCAGCCGGCGGAGCCTGCGCTGCCCGAGCCCGGCGCGGGGCGAGATGGCCGCGGGCTGCGGGGCGCCCGAGCCCCGCGTCCTCGTCTGCCTCGGCGCGCTGCTGGCCCGCTGGGTCGCCGCAGGTAAGGGGCCTCGCTCTGGAGGGAAAAGTTGAGTCTCCCCAGGCAACAACGGGGAGGTGACAGCCGGAGCCCAGTTCCTCCGACTCCGCCCGAGCCGCCGGGAGAGGAGTCCCGAGTTTCCGCGGGCAGCTTTGCAGGGAGGAATTTTCCGGGCGCTCGGTGGGGGGCGAGACGCCCCAGCTTCCTCGGGTGGGCGATCGGGCTTGCGGAGAGGTGATGTGGAAAACCGAGAGGCACGTGTACGGGGGAAAGTGATTTTTTTCCTTCCTCTAAGCGTCGGATGTGAATTCCCGTTCGGGTTTTACGCGCTGCGCTGGCGCATAAACTGCAGGCTCCCACTCTATTTTCCTCTCCTCCCTCTGCCCCGGGTTAACTGGCCTTACACCTGTAACCTGTGGACTTCCCCGCAGACCCTTCAAGCCTGCTGTGCCTGCTAGCGCGTTCCAAGCCGTGCTTTCCTTCTTTGCTCTTGCCTTTGTAAAACAACTTCTTATTTTGAAATAATTTCAGACTTAGCGAAAAATTTCCCCTCACGCTAGACACGACGGATAAAAGGCCTTAAATGCTCCACCTACACTCTGCTTTGTTACGGTAAAATAATTGAAGGTTGCTTGTGAAAATATGTGGAATGTAAAAAGATTGAAAAATACTTTTGAATGTAATTCACCAGCTGATGCATATCTACACCGTGCAGCCAAGGTTACAAGCAGGGAGGAGACGGGGTGGAGGGAAGGGAGATGGAGCCTGGAGACAGTGTATTTTGCCAAGATGCAAGTGGACTCCTACTTTCTGAGTTCCCTGATCCAGTCCACCCAGCAGGTCTCCTTTTACAGGTTCCTGGAGGAAGGTTATAAATTTCCCTTGAGATTCCTAGCAGCAAGTGTCAAAAGTTCCTTCTTCTTAGACTCTCACAGATTTCTGTTTTGTTTGACTTTTAGTAATCATATAAAAAGGTTTTCAGAAATCCCCAAAATCTAGACTTCCAGTTTTTCTGGAAAAATCTGAAAAAAATCTGGGCCTGTTTTCTCAGATGGAACTGAGCAGTGGCTGCTCTCCTTTGGCATGTGACTCCCAAATTTGTCCCACCTTTTGCTTTGGCTCCCCACAAGGGGAACCTGTTTCCCCTGCCAGGCCTGGCTGTTTTGATGCCCAGGCCTGCTTCACCTGTGTGTACAGTGCCGTGGTCTTCCTGGGCACGCCAGATTTTTGTTGTTTGTTTTTCTAGTCGGGAGTTGTCTTGAGAGGGGCATGTACTCCTGACGCTCAGCTCCGAAGAAAGTTTATCACCTCCATGGTGTACCCCAGGTCATTTTAAAAAAAATATTTAACTGGGGGCTGGGGATTTAGCTTAGTGATAGAGTGCTTGCTTAGCAAGCGCAAGACTCTGATTTCGATCCCCAGCACCCCTAAAAGCAAAATCAAAACCAAACCCAACAAAAAATTGAACTCATTCCTGTATTGTTCAAAGCAGTTTTGAAAGTTTGAATGTCATTCCAGAATTTTCTACTGTCATTCACGTAGTCTCTTTCCAACATCTCATGCTCCAGGTCATTTTTGGAAAAGTTCCTAGGAAAAGATAAACGTGTGGTAGTAACTCTATAAATAATACGAGGCCAGGATCGAGAGAGTTTGTCATGCTCCCTGTTTTGTTCTATATTCTGCGTTTCAAGCTGGGGAATGACAAGGGACCCTCCTGGACACCATGTGAATGATTTCTAATCCCTGTGACCTGGAGTGCTGGAGACCTGTATGACAGTCCGGGCCCTCCAAACCCCAGTTTTCTCAATAGTTAAATGAGGGGCTGGGGATTTAGCTCAGTGGTTAAAGTACTTGCCTTGCAAGTACAAGGACCCAAGTTCGATCCCCAGCACCAAAAAAAAAAAAAAAGTTAAACGAGAGGGTTTGGGACCATCTCTCCTAGAACTAGTGTATCGGCAAGAACCATCCTTTCTGTGTCTGTGCCAGACATTACTAATCAATGACTGTGTTCTCCACTGAGCCAGGACTCAGCCTCAGCCATATCTCTGGATTAGATGCTCTCTAAGGTCACCTTGAGCTTCAGCAGTGAGAAAAAAATGAAGAGGGCAGAGCCAGGAGGAGAAGAGTTCCATGTCTTTAAATGGTTTCTTTTGTGACCCTGTCATTTTATTCCTTGGAGATGACAGTGTTAGCTCAAGTTCCAAGATTAAAGTTTCACCTGGGCTTTTCCAGGCCACCGTCCCTTTATTCCCTTGCCAAGGAGTCAAGGGAAGGGGCAGCTCTCAGGAACACACACTACATCAGTTACTCTACAGTCCATCCTCCCCTCGGTAGGGACTGCCAGCCCAGAGCTTGGGTTCCCGGCCTGATCATTAGAAAGTAATCCTCACCTGCTTTTTAAAGTGATTGTTCAGATGGGCATAGTGGCGCACACTTGTAATCCCAGCATTCGAGAAGCTGAGGCAGGAGGATCGCCGTGAGTTCCAGGCCAGCCTGGGCTATGTAGTGAGACCCTCTCTCTCAAAAAAAGTGGTTGTTCAGAAGCATTTCTTGCAGTTGAGAATCTCTAGCATTGGGTGACATTCTGTAGCTGTCGGTGAGTGACTTAGATTTTTTTTTTTTCATCTTGCTCTGGCTTGAAACTCTTTGGGGGAATTATGTGGCCAAGATGGTAAGAGAATCAGAACTTCCTGTGGCTTCAGAGTAACTACAGGTCTTTCACAGGGAGCCCTCTTCTAATCAGACTAGAGGCCAAACACATAATTTACTTTTTCTCTTACACATGAGAAGACTGGGGCATGGTGGCACATGCCCACAATCCCAGCACTCAGGAGGCTGAGGCAGGAGGATCCCTGTGAGTTTGAGTCTATCCTAGGCTGCATAGTGAGTTCAAGGCCAACCTGGATGACATAGTGAGACCCATAAGTAAATAAATAAATAAGACTACCCTGGGGCAGGTAGCAGTTTGTCTTTTTCATAGCTTTATTATGAGATAATTTACATACCATAAAACCTACCCCTTTAAAGTGTACAACTCTGTGGTTTTTAGTATATTTACAGGGTTATGCAATTATCACCACTAATTAATTCCAGAACATTTTCATCAGTGGAATAGGCCTGCCTATGCTTCTGTGCCTGTGGCCTCTCAGAATGAGTGTTGACTATAAAGCGAGCTGGAAAGTCGGGATACTCCTTTTATTTCTACTTACTTTCTTTTACTTAAGGCCAGACAGTTGCCCTTAGCACCTGTCACCCTTGACTCGGCATTAGGGTCACCTCTGATTCTGATTTAGATGTGGGGAGTGTGTGTGTACAAGCTAATAGTTTGTATTTCTAACGAGGCCGCTGCTCTGGTCTGAGGTTTTGGTTCCGTTTATTTTATTTTATTTTTTTGTGGTGCTGGGGACAGAGCGCAGGGCCTCACACGTGCAAGGCAAGAGCTCCCCCGCTGAGCTATACTGCCGGGGGGGCCCTGATCTGGGCCTCTCAAGTGCTCTTCCCCCTGCCGAGGAAGAGGAAGAGGAACCTTTACCTGGCTGACCCTGCTTATCCTTCATATCTCATTGTGCTTCCTGACGCCTGCCCCAGCTGGACTTCGGAGTCCTTTCTCTGAACCCTTATATCTTTGTGCTCGTCACGCTGAGCTGTAACTGCCAGTTTATTGCCTGTTTCCCCACTAGCCTGTGAACTCCTGGAGGTTTCTGTCTGGTTCATCATTGGATCCCCAGTGCCCAACACACTTGTCCCAGAACAGGTACATTGGTGACGTGGTAGACAGTGAGTAAGTGAGGACGTGGGGCTGTTTGCAGTTGACCCCAAGTTCATTAATATCAGTGACTGGCCATGAATCCTCACACAATGAAGACCCTTTAAACCACACACTTGATTTTAATAAAAAATCCCAGTGCAGAGGGACTGCCCCAAAAGGGAGGTTGTTCAAAGATCAAGAAAGGTAGTAACATAGCCGGACGTGGTAGTGCATGCCTAGAATTGCAGCACATTAGGAGGCTGAGGCAGGAGGGTTGCAAATTTGAGCTCAGCCTGGGCAACTTACCAAGACCCTGTCTCAAAATAAGAAAAATAAAGAGGGCTGGAGATGTAGCCCAGTGCAAAGGGCCTGGATTCAGTCCTCAGAACCACGACGAGGAAGGCAGTAACAGCTTGGGCTTTCTGTGTACAGGATTGGAGGCCGCCATCGTCGGTGAACTTCACGAGAGCATTACTCTGCACTGTGGCGCCATCTCGGGAGCCAGGGGCCTGGTGACCTGGTACCGGAATGACTCAGAGCCCGTCTTCCTTCTCTCCTCCAATGCCAGCCTCACGCCGGCTGAGCCTCGCTTCTCTCTGGTGAACGCCAGCTCCCTGCACATCGAGGTGCTGAGCCCGCAGGATGAAGGCAACTATACCTGCCAGGAGGTGCTGAACGGGACGCGGTGGTTCCCAGTGTGGCTGCAGGTGGCCAGTAAGTGGGGCTGGCGAAACGCCCAGAGCCTTGGACAGGATGTGGCCGTGGTGAGGCATGTGGGCTGAGGGGCGGATGGCCTGGATTGCAGTCTGAGTGCTGCCACTTGCCAGTGGAGTGACCTCTGGCAGCTGTAGTTCCTCACCTGTAAAGTGGGAGTAAAAAGAATCCCTGCCTCACAGGATTGCCGTGAAGAATAGATGCTGTTTATACAGTGCTTTAAATGACTCCGGGCATGTTAGCTATTATTTTTAGGTTATTGTTAATAACCTTGTTCGTATCATCTTATTATGTAACATAGTCAAACTGCCTGCACTATGATCCTAAAGCTACCGCTTAGTTTTTGTCCCCTTGAGTAAGCAGTTTAATATCACTGACCTTCTGTCTTCCTTCCTTACTACTTGGGGAAATATACGGCGTACCTGTCAAGTATAGCAAGTGCTTTTATGCAGTGACTCTAAGTACTGGGCTTGGCACAAGCCACCGTGACTTAGCGCACTTTCCTGACATGGTCTTCTATCTGCTGTATACGTGTAGGAGTTTAGAGTTTGCAGACAAGAGCCTGTGGGCTATGTCTGACCAGTCACCAACTGCGCACAAAGGTTTTTATATGGCCTGCAAGCTATGAACATTTCTTATACTTTCAAACAGTCGAAAAAAGTAGGTAGGAGAGTAAGTTAAATGCAATTAAAATTTTGGTGTCTGTAAATAAGGTTTTATCAGCATATAGTCATATTCACTTATTAGCATATTATCTGCAGCTGCCTTTATTGCTCCAGTGTAAGAGGTCGGTGCCCTGACATGGAGTGTGCAGTCCGCAAAGCCTGAGATATTTGCTCTCTGGCCTTTTACACAGAAAGTGTGCATGTCCCTGGGTACAGGGACATCCATGTTCTGTACCCAGGACTATAGTTTAGCAGAGATTCCTGTGTGATCACTTTACTGAGCTGGACCCACAAGTTCCTTCATTTGTAAAATAATTTGCTCGTTTCTTTACGCCACGTGGATTTATTGGGTACCTGATGCCAGACACCATTCTAGGCACTGGGCTGCAGGAGTGGACAAAGACAAGACAGCCCTATGGAGCTGGCAGCCTAGGGGAGGGAGACAGACAGGAGATGAGTAAACAAAGACATCAGGGTGGCAAGCACAGTGCAGAAAACTGAGATGGGGTCCTGTGATCCTGTGAAACACTTTAAATAAGCCAGGAGGTGAGAAAGGAGCTTTTGGAGGTAGAGATGGGTCATCCTTCACGTGGAAATCTCAAATCCAGAATGCCCCCACATCCATTCTTTGTATTAAGAATGTTCAACTGATAAAGTCTATGCAGATATTCCCTCCAAAAAATCTGAAATCTGAAGCCCTCTGTCCCCAGCATTTTAGATAAGGGGTACATAGCCAGTGGTGATATTTAAGTGGAATGTAGGGGCCAGGCATGCGTAGACAGAGGAGAGAACAGTCCAGGCAGAGCACGCACTAGTGGAAGACGGGCTGAGTGTGAGGTGTCTGTGGATGGGCGGAAGCCCAGGGCCACAGGCGCCTGGCGCGTGAGACAAGAGGACCTGTGGGATACAGGAGGCCGTGCCAGGCCACACAGGCCAGGGGGGACCGAGGTTCTGGGTTGAATTAGGTCCCCATGAAAGAAATGTCGAAGTTCAACCGTTTGTCCGGGTGAGTAGACCTTATTTGGAAATTGAGCGCGGATGTTAAGATGAGGTCATAGGATGGGTCCTAATCCAGTGGCTAGCATCCTCGTGAGAAGGGGAAAGGCCATGTGAGACAGAGCTACTCAGTGAGATGATACTGTAACAACACAGGCAGATTGGGGGGTGTGGCTGCAGACAACAGGATGCCAAGAATGGAGGGCTACCACGAAAAAGCAGGGAAGAGGTCAGGAGGAATACTCGCTCCCCTTGAGCTTTTGGAGGGAGCATGGACCCCCCGACACCTTGATTTCACACTTCTGGCTTCCAGAACCGTGGAAGAATACATTTCTATTACTCTAAACTGCCCCGTTTATGTCATTTTGTTAAGGCAGCCCTAGGAACTAATGCCCTTGGTCAGATGTTGGGATTTTCTTCTGGGTGCAGGAGCAATGCCTAGAGCTTGGAGCAAGGGCAGCTTGGAGCAGCTTGGAGCAGGGCATCGTTTGCCATCCGTGTAGAGAATGTGTGTCTGTGCTCTCAAAGGGAGCTGGTAAAATAAAACCAAGGGCATCCCTTGGGGGCACAAGATACTGGGGACCAGAACCAGAGCAGAGGCAGTGGCCTTGATGGCAACCAATGCACAGATTCACAAAATATTTTGGAGGTAGACCAGCAGGACTTACTGGTACATTGAAAGTGGGGGTGAAGGTGAGAGAGGCCTCGAGGACGCTTTTCCATGCCTGTAAGGTTTCTGTCAATTCTCGTGGATCATGGAATCCACAAGCACTGTGTTTCTAGAGGTTCCACAGATGAATGGTCAGGAATGAGTGTGGGTATCAAAAAATGTCAGTCACTGTGGCCTGGCCCTATTTGGTTCCATTCTGAGCTGAGTGACAAGTGCCAAGAGGCTTTTCTCACTCTAATAATTCTTTCTTATCAATCTTAGCAGTAAATGTCTTCTTTTTGACCACAGAGGTATAAAATAGCATTACAACATCTTTTTGGCAGTGCCGAGAATCAAACCCAGGGCCTCATGCATGCTAGGCAAGTGCTCTACCACTGAGCTACATCCCCAGCCTGTTTTACTTTTTATTTTTGAGACACTCTTACTAAATTGCCCAAGTGGGTCTTGAACCTGTCATCCTCCTGCCTCAGCCTCCCAAGTAGCTGGAATTACAGGTGTGTGCCACTGCACCCGGTTCAGCTTTCTGGTTTTCTGTCATCATTCCCTCCACTTTACGATGACTCAATCTGACACTGATTGATTAGTGATTGACTGAGTTTACTGCAGGGTGGACTCATTTCATTACCACCCTATAGGGAGATGAGTGGAAGCCTTAATACGATGAACTGGAACTTGGATTTTTAAAAATGTCACTAAATTCAAATGGCGTTTTGCCCTCCCTAAAGGAAGGCCTGTACACACCTGAGTTACTGTGGTGGGATTCGTAGTGTGAAAACTACTTCATTTGGAAATACCTGGGGTCTCTGATGGGTGCAGCTGAAGACTGGATGCAACTGTCCTTTGGGGCATGTACAGCCCTCCCGGATCTCTCTCCTTTTTCCCTTTCCGGGAAGATCCTGGGCAAAATACTAGACCCCTCTGAGCATCAAGAGCCTCGTTCTGGTCCTCAGAAAGTGGCAGCCAGGAGGGCTTGGCATCTGTGACTGGAACTTGGCTCTCGTTTTTGCGTGGCAGGTTCGGAAATATGAATTAAGTTTGCTCCAACTGCCATCTCTGGGAAGGCAGCGACACTGAAGAGTGGCTGAAAGTATCTCCAATCTAGGTCCTACTGGCTGTTGTCTTTGTGACCTTGGGAAAGTCCCCGGAATTCCTACGACCTCAGGTTTATCATCTGCAAAGTTCAAGGTCATGGTGGTTGCAGGTTTGTGGTACTCATAAATTTACTTGGCCCTCGTTACTGCCATCCGTTGGGTGTGTTGGTGACCGGATGCCGGTGGGAAAACACATCTCAAATTCTCAGCAGTCAGTTTACATCCGGGCCTTTTAGGGCTTAGGTCAGAGCCTTGTCTTTGTTTTTCCCTTCTTTTCACAGACATGGTTGATAACATGGTCACATGTTCTTTTTCTCCTGGGGGGCAAAAGTTTGGAAACATCTAATGTGGCTTTGGAAGGTCGGGGAGACAGATTCTGAGATGTGCCAGGTTTTTGTCTGTAAATGACCTTGATCGTGTGAACAGACGGAGATGCTGTACAGGCACAAAGCCAACTGCGTGCGTGAGGGCTGGTAGGTTTCTTGTCTGTGCCACCTGCATCCCTGCTTATCAGTCAGTGAGCATTTGGTGCCTCTGCCTTGTAGACAGTCAGGCTTTCTATAAATTTGCCGGGATTCAGCTTCCCCGGAGTGGACATCCGTGATAGGATTTCATCAGTCACCCCATGACGAGAACCTGTGGTGCTACGTGCTGATTTAAAGGTGGGGAAGGCTGTGCATGGTGGTGCATGCCTGTAATTCCAGCACTCTGGAAGGTCTAGGCAGAAGGATCTCAACGCTTGAGCCCAGACTGGGTAGTTTAGCAACTTAGTGAGACACTGTCTCAAAAATAAAAATTATAAAGGGCTGGGACTGTAGCTTAGTCCAAAGGCCCTGTGTTCAATCCCTATTGCTGCAAATAAAAACATAAAATTAGAAAAAAAAAAACTAAAGATGGTGTTGACAGCTGTGGCCATTGGAATTGGGACCCTGCTCTTAAGCATACAGAAGGGGAAAAAAAGGAAAAAAAAAAGAATACGGAAGGTCCTGGTGCTGGTCAGGGCTCCTAGCACTGTTGACCTCACAACCTACCCATCCTCTCTTCCTCCCCCCTGGGGTGAGTATGAGCCTGATCAGCTGCAGGAGCGGTGGAGAGATGGAGAAGGTGGCGCGGATCTTGGCGCATCCTGGTGGACTCTGCTTCTTCACATTTGTTGTCCCATGTGCCTTCGGGGAGGGAGTGATCAAGTCAGAGACCAACCCAGGAAAGACCGCAGGAGATCGCGTGGCACGCAGCTCTCAATGTCTGGTCTTCTCCAGCCAAGCGAGTACTTGGAGATTATCTGAGCAGTCAGCACTCGGGCATGGAGGAAGCCGATTTGTATCGATCCTGAGGATTTCACTGGGGAAAGGCTCCTGTCTAGCCAGTGAAGTGGCTCTCAGGCCTGACTTCCCAGAAAGGGAGTCTTGGGAAGGATGCACACTTCCTGACACAATTTCCCACTAGCAGAGCACCTGCTATTCTGGATCCTTCTCTGTCCTCTCAAAACACAGGGCCCCAGGGAAGGGCAACGTTGGGTACATAAGGGGAAGTTTAGGCCTCCTGTCAGAAGCTAGGGTGATTCATGCCCGAGGTTGATTAGTTTGGGTGCTTAGAAGAAGCCGACAACCTCTGGGTTTGGGCTTTTGGGATGGAACCAGCAGTCTTGAGGGAGCTGGCAAGGCAATAAGATTGTCACTTTTGCTTATTTTGAAACGACTTCAAAATAGTCTCTGTAAGTTTTCCCACAGATCTTATCCCATTGTGGAATTATAGGTCTGAGGTGGGCATGATGGGATACATCTGTAATCCCAACACTCTGGGAGGCTGAGGCAGGAGGATCACAAGTTCAAGTCCAGCCTGGGCAACTTAGCCAGACCTTATCTCAAAATTGAAAAAGGGCTGGAGAAGTAGCCCAGTGCAAAGGTCCTAGATTCAGTCCCCCGATACCATAAAAAACAAAACCCTACAGGTCTGCCCACTGACTAGCAGAGACTACAAGGTACATTCTAAAGTCATTTTCAAGTAAAAATGCCAGTCTAAGAGTAAATGCCTGGAATTTACTGTTAACGCAGAAACCCAGATGCTGAAATATCGATGAAGCCTTGTGACTCTTGACTGGCCAACCTGTGGTCATGGTGAGGGAGAAGAGAAGTCGCTCAGATGTCAGGAATGGCAGCAGAGAGCAGGAAGACAGCAGCCGTAGATTGTTCTAGAATGGAACTCAGCAAATTGTTTTTCTGTATAGGGACCAACAGTAAATATTTTAGGCCTTAGGGGCTTTTATGCAAAATTGAAGGGGTGTGTGTGTGTGTGTGTGTGTGTGTGTGTGTGTGTGCACGCGCATGTATGTGTATATCTATAAAATATATGACTATATTGAACATATAGCCTTATATCACATATTTGAATATATAGTATAATAATTATAATATTTAAAGTATACATATATAATGTATATGAGACAAAACAAATTTCCACATATTTTTGGTTGACAAGACTCAGTAGAGTACTTTTTTGGTAATAGGTCTACTAGTGGGAAGAAGGGAATTCTTCTGGGGCAGGAGAAGATTTCCTTTAATTAGAATTTCCAAGTGGTGTTCGGTCTCATTAGATTGATTGCAAATCAGTAAAAGCCACCGTTAGGTCGCAGGCCATCTGGAAGCAAAGGTGGGCGGTCATCTGCTGACCGGGTTCTAGAATCAGTCTATGAGAATCACGCTGATGATGGTCCCAGCTCACACTTCTGATTATTGACCAGGCTTGCTGGATCCTTCAGTAACATGTGGGAAGAAGTTATTAGTGTTTTGTTTTGTTTTTTTTTTATTGTATGGGAAGGACAAGAAATAGAATGAGAGAGACAAGCACTCGCTCAAGGCTGGGCAGATGTAACGGGCAGTAGGATTTATGTCCAGGTCCGTCTGAATCCAGGTACAGGCTTGTAGGCACCAGGCGGTGACTACAGAGGTACCAGTGTGAGAAATGACTCTGACGATGCCCAAGGCCCCGCGGAGATGTTGGACCTCTGTGCACACCGCTGCTTTTATTTTCATTTCTCTCCCATCTGCCTGTCTCTCTAAACGATTGCCGTCACTACTCTGTAAGCACAAAGGGGTTGGTGGTATCTATTTAGGAATATCAGGGTGGTGAGAAGTCCGGGAGGAAGGAAAACTGGTCCGGATGAAGCCTCCCTAATCTGAAAATCTGAAACTGAAAAATGTTCCAAAACCTCAAACTCTGAGCCCGACACGAACCTCACAAAGTTTCAGCTTCTCAGATAAGACACTCCTCTACCAATCAAGTCTACACAGATGTTTTAAAATCTGAATCCTCCGAAATCGCCAACACTGCTGGTGCTGAGCGTGTGGGGTAGGGAATCCTCCTCCTCTGTAATAAACTAGGGTAGAGAAAGAACTCCAGGGAGTCAGGAATATGGTATCAGCTTCAATCAAGAAATCATCTGGGCTGGGTATGGTGGTGCACACCTGTAGTCCCAGCACTCTGGGAGGCTGAGGCAGGAGGGTTGCCAAGTTTGAGTCCAGCATAGTCAATTTAGCAAGATCCTGTCTCAAAATGAAAAACTAAAAGATCTGGGTGTCTAGCTTAGTGGTGGAATGCTTCATTCACCTCACACGTACTTAGGCCCTCAGTTCAATCTGTACCATCAAAAAAAGAAAAGAAAAATAAACTTCACCCGAAGACTTGATGAATGAGCCACAACCTTGAATCCTGGACAATTCAGGCTGCTCTTTAGTTTTTTCTCTTTGATTTTTTTGTTTTTTCTTTATCTAGCTACCTGCTTCTTTCTCGTCTACTCTCCCAACTTTCTCCCCAATAATTGTGCTGGGGAGATGGCTTCTGGGGGTCTGCGCTGTCCATGCCAGACCACAGGCGCCCTCCACACAATTTAGAAGGCCCAGATGTGGCTGATCTGAAGCACCGTGTCTTTGCTGAGCGGGGCGTTGGCTACCAGCACCTCCGAGGTACCCTGCCCTTGGCTGGATGCGTGCCAGCTCGGGCACACCCTGGGACCTGCCCGTCCACATGCCTAACCGACGAGCCAGCAGCAGTGAAAAGGGCATTTGAGCACCTCCCAAGCCACAACGCATTTTTTTGCCCAGACTGTGGGAGGTGGCACGATTCCAGCAGATCCCTGCATTACTGGGGCAGCTCCAAATTCACAAGTATATTGCCAAAATATTGTCCTTAGGAATTCACATCTTTCCCCCAGTACTTGGGATTGAACCCAGGGCCTCTGCACTGAGCTGCATCCCCTGCCCATTGAACATTCTTTAAATTTTGAGACAGGGTCTTGCTGAGTTGCCCAAGCTGGAGTCAGACTTGACATCCTCTTGACTCAGCCTCCCAGAGTGCTGATGTGTGTGTCTGGCTGAACCCACAATTTGTCTAGTTGTACAGCGGTCGCAAGTGAACTGGACAGAGGTGAAGTACGTGCTTGTTTGGAGGGGCCCTGTGTGCAGAAGCCGCCTCCTGCCACAAATAATTTTTTTTACTGGCCTTTTTTTTTTTTTCAGAACTCTGCAGCCATAGATTTATTCCTTTAGCAAAGTGTTGCTCTTCTCACAGTCTTCTTTCTAAAAGAAGAAGTCTCTGGGGGAGACACACAAGAAACACAAGAAATTACTGTAGTATGAACAACTGTTAAAAGCGCTCTTAATTTTTCTTTTCTTTTCTTTTTTGAGACAGGGTCTGGCTGGCTGTGTAGTCCAGGTCAGCCTTGAACCTGCTGAATAGCACAAGCTGACATCAAACTCATGGTTGTCCTGCCTCAGTCTCCTGAGTGCTGGGATTTACAGTCATTCGCCACCACGCCCAGCAGGAGATATATTTTCACCAAAGGGGACATGGCGTCTTGGGTACTGTGGTACCAACTGTGGAGGGCATTTCAGGAGGCAAGAAAGAAATTAAGAAATGTGAGAAGCCAGGCGTGGTGGCACATGCTTGTAATCCCAGCACTAGAGAGGCTGAGGCAGAAGGGTTGCTTGTGAGTTCAAGGCCAGTTTGAACTACGTAGAGAGACCTCGTCTTTAAAAGAGAGAGAGAGAGAAAGAAAGGTTAGGAGAACCAGTTTATCAGGTACTTCCAACATGCCAGGAATTTTTCTGGGTATGCCTTTGGACTAACTCATTTAATTGCCCAACAGTCCTGTGAAGTAGATATTGTCATCACTCCTATTTTGTAGATGAGGAAATGAAGGCTAAGAGAGGCTAAGAAATTTGCCCAAAGCCACACAGCTAAGAAGAAGAGTCCAAAGTTAGAACCGGAACTAGTATTTTCTATTTTTCAGTATGATATGTGGAGTGATAACAAAAATTAAATGTTTAAATTTTTTAAAAAAATTATTACAGTGAAAGACATTACCCTTAATTACCCTGAAAACCCTCTCCCTTGTTTCAAGCACATTCATTGTTCTTGCCACTTTCTGACATAGTTCTGGACATCTCTGTGAGTATCTATTTTTTTTTTTTTTTTTGTGCTGGGGATTGAACTCAGGGCCTTGTGCTTGCAAGGCAAACAGTCTAACCACCGAACTAAATTCCCAGCCCTGTAAGTATCTAATTTAACTGTGCTATTGTGGCTGCCGTAGTGTCCTGAACTGGTTCAAAACATTTACCTTTCGTGGTCCTTTTGGATCTGGGGGAGAGCCAGGAGCCCCTCAGTGCCAGATCTGGTGAATAAGGTAGATGTGGACCCGCAGTGGTGTTTCTGCGAGCTTGCCCTTTCCACTGCATGGCACACAGCAGCAGCTTTCACAGTATTTTTGATCACATCTTGTAAAGACACTCACAAAAGAGGACTCCCAGAACTGCTTCAGAAAGTGGGAAGAACAATAGGGTAAGTGTGTTTGAAGCGAGGGAAACCATTTTGAGGGGGATTAATGACAGTGTCTTTTCTACTGGAATTTCATTTGAACACACAGTGTATTTCTTCATCAGTCCATGTACAGTATCATGCGGGGGTCTCCCAGAGCTGCCCCAGGTTCTGTGATTCTGTAGCAGGATTCACAGACCTAAGCGTGTGGCATCATTTATTAGAGCAACAGCGAAATCAGCAAAGAGAAAAAGCACGTGAGATGAAGTCCAGGGAAACAGAGTGCAAGCTTGCACCAGTCACCTCCTCAGGGGATTGCAGAGGACATTCCTATATCCCCCAGCAATGAGTATGGCGACCCATGCCAGAGGTCTGCCAGGGAAATTTACTAGAGGTTCAGAGCCCATTTTTTTTGGTTGGTTGGTTTGTTTTTTTGAGGGGATGCTGGAGATCAAACTCAGGGCCTTGTGCTTGCTAGGCAAGCGCTCTACCGCCGAGCTAAATCCCCAGCCCCTCTTCTTCTTCTTCTTTTTTAACTGGGAGCTGGTCTGTTATGTACCAGAATTTCAGATTCCTGGAAGGAAAGGTGTTCGGCAGTAATGAGGGACAGCGAGCCACTTTTTAATTCCTTCTGAGGTTGGTGGAAATCTATGTTCCTAATGCCGCCAAATGCTGACCTCGCCATAAACAGGCCTCAGCAGGGTAACAGCCTCAGGCATGCTGTGCTGCATCTTTTCTACTATGTGGCGGGTTGTTTTTTTTTTTTTTTCCCTTGCAGTACTGGGGATTGAACCCAAGTTTTTGCACTGAGTTACATCCACAGTCCTTTTAAAAATATCTTATTACGAGACAAGGTCTTACTAAGTCACTAAACTCTCCAGGTTAGGCTTGAACTTGTGAGCCTCCTGCCTCTGCCTCCAAGAGTGCTGGGATTAGAGGCGCACACCACTACCCCTGGCTCTGGGGTATTTTTGTACAGCAGCAGCTTTTACTCTTCTTGCTCTATAAAGATCTGTTCCCCCAGTAAATCTCACAGGCTGCTCTGGGGTCACAGGAGAGAATGTGTCAGGGCACTTAGCACAGCTTTCGTCACACAGTATCTGATAGAAACCACTCTCCTCATTGGTTGCTTCCTGGTCATTTATGTGTCTACTGGAACTAGTATGGAGCCCAAGTAAATGCGCAAGTAATTCATGCCACCCTATCCTGTCGTTCACAGGCGGCCCTGATCACGTTGAAGTCAACATCTCAGCCACCGGCACTCTGGCCAATGGCACCCTGTATGTGGTCAAGGGCTCCCAGGTTGACTTCAGCTGCAGCAGCAGCGCCTGGCCCCCGCCCATGGTTGAGTGGTGGTTCCAGGCCCATTCCAGCCCCGAGTCCTTTGGAAACAACCTGACAGTCACCTGCTTCACACTACTATTAATATCACAAAACCTCCAAGGGAACTACACCTGTGTGGCCACCAACATGCTCAGCGGGAGACAGCGCAAGGTGATCACCGAGCTCCTGGTCTACTGTGCGTAAGAAGCACTCCCCTCCCCTCCTTCACCCTCCCCTTCCATGGCATAGGTGTGTTTGCGCCTCTTCCTTTTGTCCAAAGAGGCATTGCTTGCTGTGAGGCCCAAGTGTGGTTCTGCGTTGCCCTCATTACACACGCACAGCTCTGTGTCACACAGCGAATCCCTCCTTCTGGAAGCTTGCTCCTAACCAGGGCTGCAGGAGAGTCCCTGTGAGCCACAGAGGGGAACCAAGCATGGTGGTACATGCCTGTAATCCTGGCACTCTGGGAGGCTGAGGCAGGAGGATGGCAAGTTTGAGTATAGCCTGGGAAACTTAGTGAGACTCTGTCTCAAAGTAATAAATAAAAAAGGGCTGGGATGTAGCTCAGGGCGAAGGCCCTGGGTTCAGTCCCCAGTGCTGCAAAAAAAAAAAAAAAAAAAAGTGAAAGAATATACAATGTATTGGCACTTAGTACATTCATAATACTGTGCAATGCCATCTCTGTCTAGTACTCAGCTGGCTAACGTTTTTGGGGGATTCAGTCCATGGCCAATTGTACCCATTGCTTTGGGCCCGTGGTGGATAGGGCATCATGGTGGAGTGAGTGGCAGGAGAAGCCTGTTCATTTCATGGCCATGTACAAAACAGAGGTAGGGAGAGGAAGGGGCGGGGGTCCCCCAAACTCCTTCAAGGGTACAGCCCCATCTCTTAGTTCCTACCAGCCCCATCTCTTAGTTCCTACCACCTCCCAGTAGCACCAGGTTGGGGACTAAGCCCTGAACTCAGAGGGCCTCTGGGGGACACTCCAGATCCAAAGGATAGTCAATTTCAAAACATTTTCTTTGCCTCAAATGAAAACTCCCAGTTGATTAAGTAGTCACACCCATCCTCTCTTCTCCCCGGCCCCTGAGAAACACGGATCTATGGGCTGATTTATTCTGGATATTTCATATGAATGGATCATGACACTATCCGGCCTTCTGTGTCTGGCTTCTTTCATTTTGCATAATGCGTTCAAGTGCTGCAAGAGAGTCCCTGTGAACCGCACTGTACCAAGTGTCAGCGCTTCATTTCTTTACATGGCCGAATAACAGTCCATGGCATGGCGACAGTGCTGTTTATGTATCCATTCATCCATCTGTACCCACGCTTTTCAGAAACCCAGGGAGGCTGTCCGTGAGTTTATTTTGGGAGTGGGGAAACACCAACCGCACACTCCTGTATGCAAATATCTTGGCTAAAAAACACTGCAGAAATGCACTCGTACTCCATGCTAATGAAAGGGAGCATGGGAACAAGAAATGAGTGGGCTGGATAATGATACACTGCTTAATTTGCATGTTATTCAGATGCTTTACAAGTCTCTGTTCTCCATCATAAATGACATTTATTATACATAAAGTGACATGTGCTTGTGGGAAATTGCAGAGGATCATAAAGAAGAAAATAATCGTTCTAACCATTATTCTTGGTATTTTTCTGATAATTTCTCTCATCAGTGTTACATATCCACCCATTCATATAAAATCCAACTTTATTTCGTTTTTTTTTTTTTTTCCTTCGGTTTTTTAGTTTTTTGAGACAGGGTCTCACTATGTAACCCAAGCTGGCCCCGGACTTACAGCGTTCCTCCTGCCTCAGCCTCCTGAGTGATGAGAGTACAGGCTAGCATCACCACACCTGGCCCAAGTTTACTTCTACTTGTATAACATAAAGTATACAAAAATGTATAACAGATACTTGGATTATACTGGATGCGTTGGGGGTGAGATGAATGTCTTCCCTTCTGGTAACTCCATGTCCTTCATTTGCCCTTGGCTGGAGGCAACCACTGGTAGTTTCCAGGACCAGCACTTTTGGTAGAACTTTCTGTGAGGCGGGAAGCGTCTTGTTCTGTGCCACCTGACAAAGTGGCTGAGGGATTCCTGAGTGCTGAAATGTGGGTAGTGTGCTGATGGAACTGCATTTGCAATTTTCATTTAAATAGCCATGCACAGCTGGAGAGAAATGAAAGACAAACATGAGCCTTTCCTCAGAGATTTAACACCCAGCAGAAGAAACCTGACAGTTACAGGCCCTCCTCTGTGCTGGGTGTGTGCTAGGTGCTGTTTCTAAATAGGCTCATTGAGTGGATGCCTCTCGGAGACCGGCTTCTGTTGCCATTAGTGCCAGCCCGGTGGCTTCTGACCTCGTTCCCTCTGGTGTTTTGCAGCACCCCCTCCGTTACCTCCACAATGCTTAGCAGAGATGTCAACAGGATTGTCCACACTGCAGCTCACGTGTCGCTGGGATGGGGGCTACCCTGACCCGCTCTTCCTGTGGACAGAAGAGCCAGGAGGGGCAATCGTGGGGAAGTCAGAGCTGGGAGTGGAAATGCTGAACCGATCCCAGCTGTGGGATGGCAAGAAGTTCAGATGTGTCGGGAGCCACATTGTGGGGCCGGCGTCGGGAGCCAGCTGCGTGGTGCAGATCAGTGAGTCTGTGTCGCTTTGTCCTGGGTTGGGGTTCACCTGCCCTTCTTCTGAGAGGGTCCTTTGAAAATAGTTCTGGGAAAGAAACCCCAGTGTGTCAGAGTGAACTGAAGCCCTTCCCTTTCTCCTTCCTTCTCAACTTTAAAGATGCCTCGCTAAGATTCTTGATTTTCACTTGGAAAATACTAACTGAACACCTGCTGTGCACCAGGTACAGGTACTAGATACTGAGGATGGAGTGATGAAGAGAGACGAGGTTCATCCATTAATTATGTATTACTACTTCACAGTTTATCTCCTAATTTAGTGGCTTTAAACAATAACTGGTAACTGGGGGTGGTGGTGCATGCCTGTAATCCCAGTACTTGGGAGACTGAGGCAGGAGGATTGCTGTGAGTTTGAGGCCAACCTGGACTACAAAGCAAGACCCTGTCTCAATAAATAAAAAAGGTAGCTGGGACTACAGATGCGTACCCCCATGTCTGACTTCATATCTCCTCTCCCTGTGAGTGGCATACAGGTTCCTACTCTGAAGAAACCAGCTCACCTCACAATAAGCTGCCACCTTAGCGGATCCAATATTCGAAAGCCACAATATTCTGTCCAGGGGACCCCGCCTCTTCTGCAGCCACTCCCCCACCCTTGCCCACAGCAACCCTATAAGCTAAACTCTGGTTAAAGTGCCTCCCTGGCCAAATATGGGTGACCCAGCTTCTTGAGGGGCGAATGCTCTGTTTGGCAAAAGTATAGTCATACACATGACCTTTGTCTGGGGGCTGACAAGGCAGTGATGGGGATTGTTTAAGGATGAGGAGGAGCATTTCTGAAGCTTCAGTTTCAGCTCCAGACTGTATACGTGCGGTGAGGTTTGTTACTACTGTGGGCTTCATGACCCGAAAGGAAATTGGAGTTCACCATGGAGAGGGCGAAATGTAATTTGGCAGCGTGGAAGGAAGCCGATGGGTGATCCAAGAAAGGGGGGGGGGCGCTGCTATGTGAGTTTCCAAAGAAGACTCAGGGCTAGAGCTGGGTTTTCTTGTTGCCCCGATTTTGAGAGAGAGGTGTTTAGTTCTAGTCTAGTCCCACCCCCCACCCCACCTCCCTTCCCTCCTTCTTCCCCTTCCCTCGTCCCAAAGTGCCAGCTGTGAAACCCTAGATTCTCCTTTGGAACAGCTGCCAAGGGACACATGCTGTCACTGTCCCAGGCAGTATCCCCGAATGCCACTCTGTCCCTTGCGTGCTGGACGTGTGCACTCCATGAATCCCCCAAGATGAGTTTGCCGCCCTGCCCAGAGGGTGTGCATTTTGAAGAAAGGCTTCTTAGGCAATGAAAACAAATGAATTGCTCTGGCAGCCCTTTAGCTGCCTGTATTCTGCTCCAGTCCGACCCTGAGGCTACAGGGATACCAGATACTAAGTTTTCTAGGGCAGATGCCCAGAAGTTCATATCATGATCCCCAGAACCTGTGAATATGACCTTCCATGGTGCAAGGGACTTCGCTGATGGAATCAAGGATGTTGAGTTGGGGACATTCCTCTGGAGTTTACTCTGGAGTATCCAGATGGGCCCAAAATGACCACAAGGAGCCTTATGAGAGGGCTGCAGGTCTGAGTCATTTGCAGCTGATTTAATCACAGAAGCAGAGTTTGGAATTGAAGCCACTAAGTTCGTAGTAATTTGTCACATCAATAATAGGAAACAAACACAGCTGCCCTGCTGTCCCCTGGAACACCTTGCCAGACTATGTGTTCGTGTTTTATGCGATCAACGTGGTTCTTTCACAACGATGCCAGTAGCATAGACATAAGATTGTGGATTGCAAGGCCTGACTGCTTGGGTTCTTGTCTTTACCTAGAAAAACCAGTTTATTCTGTTTTGCTCAAAACTTTCTTGCTTTTTAGCACTGGGAAAGCCCCACATCTCAGGGATTGCTCTTCAGTCTTGGGTAAAGTGGGACAGTTTTTCACTCTAAATCCTAGCTGTATCTCTTATTTAGTAGTGCGGCTTTAGCAAGTTGCTTAAGTTTCTCTGTGCCTCAGTTTACTCCTTGTGAAGAGGCTAATAACCGGGTTGTTGTGAGAATGAGTTGGGCTAATATGTGTAAAAGCATCTAGTACATAGTAAATGCTCAGTCCATGTTAGGTTTTTTTCTGTAGGATCAGGTATAGTACAGAAATTCCTGGAGTTGCTTCATCAGGAAGGAAATAATATTCTTGAAGATCTCGGGCTGTGGCTTGCATTTCTCTAAACACTTGTCCCTTTTTTTTTTTTTTTTTTTTTACCTTTTTCTGATCACCAGGGAGCCCCTCCCTTTTCTCTGAGCCCATGAAAACTTGCTTTGTGGGGGGCAACATGACACTCACCTGCCAAGTTTCTGAAACCAACCCCCCTGCCAGGATCCAGTGGCTCAGGAACCTGAGCCGGCCCGAGGTGGTCATCCAGCCCGACAGCCGCTATCTCATTGCCCAGAATGGCCAGAGTTCCACCCTCACAATCCGCAACTGCTCCCAGGACCTGGATGAGGGCTACTATGTCTGTCGGGCTGAGAACCCCGTGGGGGTGAAGGAGGTGGACATCTGGGTGAGTGTGAAAGGTGAGTGATGAAAGTGGTCACAAGGAAGGAGGGTTGAGAGCTTCCGGGCACCTGGCAGCAGTGTGGAGAGAGCCTGGTGCCCCACATGGGCCGCTGCCAACTGGTAGATTGCAAGCACGCTTATCTGTGGCTTGACAAGGTGACTGGAACAGATTGCTGTCTGATCCTAAAAGCACTAATATTTGCATGAGACACAAAATCATGTAGCACATCTTACACACTGAAGAATATATATGTGGTATCTGTAAGTTGGGAAGCAGAGTAGTGCAATGAATTCCCCAAAGAATAATGTGCCACTTACAACGATACAGAGCAGTGCCAAGACTGGTGAAGTGGCCTAAAGGTAGTGGGACCAGATTTAGAAAACAACACTAGAACCAGAAACACTTAAATTTAGATTTCAGAAAAACAACGTTTTAAAAGTATCAATCTGTCTCAAATATTGCATAGAACATACACTAAAAAAGTTATTATTCATCTGAAATCCAAATTTCTTCGGCCATCCCGTATTTTACCTACAGTCTACTTGGAGGCCCCTTCCCAATCGTAGACCTCTCACAGAAGGTAACTACAACCCACAGTTTCTTCTTGTTTTATTTTTTAAAAAAAGACTTTACTATGTAAGCGTGTATATAGTCAAGTCTCTGTTACTGTGAAAAACTACCTGAGATATACAAATTTTTTTTTTTTAAGGGAAGGAAGGTATATTTAGCTCACAGTTTATACAGGTTTCAGTCCATAGTTGGCTGGATCCAAGACCAGGGTGGCATGGCAGACACGCAGAAGGCAGCAAGGCAGGCAAGGGAAGCAATAGGGGTAGGCGAGCCTCTTTCTATCCCTTATATTTTATCCAGGCTGCCAGGATTAGGGCAGTGCCAGATCAATCAGTGGACTGATTGAGTAACCACACCCCTTAATCCCAGCATCATGCACTCTAGATTCAGCCACCTCTGTGACCTCACGAGGCTTTGGGGGGACATCTAGACATGAACCATAACATTCCTCCCCTAAGATATACAAATTAAAGAAGGAAAGATTTATTTTGGCTCCTGGATTCAGAGGTTTCCGTCCATAATCACTTGGCCTCTCTTTGGGCCTCTGGTGAAGTTGAAGGTCAATGGCAAGGAGCCCACAGTGGGGCAAAGCTGCTTATATCATGGTGGCCAAGAAGGAAAGAGAGAAGGGGGCTGGGTCCCAATATCGCCTTCCAGGGCACGCTCCCTGTGACCTCACTTCCTCCAGTTAGGCCTTACCTCCTAATGTTTCCACCGCCTTCCAGTCAGCTGGGAGCCAAATCTTCAACACAGGAGCTTTTGGGGAGCATTTAAGAGCCAAACCGTAACAGTACGTATTTCTAAATAGTATTTATTTTATTTATTTCTGGTTGTCATGGTTAAGTATTGTATGAAACAATGGAGGTAATAAAAAGGCAGGGATTGAGGTGGACAAGGAGGGGTGAACAAAAAGAGCACAAGGACTTTGGGGGCAGTGGAACCTGTAGAATGTAGAACACCAAGAGAGACCTCTAATGTAAACTGATATGTAAGTTTGTGGACTGCAGCAAGTGTACTGTGGGATCTTGATAGTGAGGGAGGCTGGGCGTGTGTGGGGGAGATGAGCTGTGCAGGAACTCTGCTCAAGTTTGCTGTGAACCTAAAACTCCCCTAAAATTTTTTTCTTAAAAAAAATTGTTACATACATGGTGTTTTGTGACTTGCATGTTTCATTCCACGTTTTGGTTCTGAGATTTATTCATGCCGATGAGTGTCGTTACACTTCATAACTCTTTACCACCGTATAATTCTCCTTTGTATTGTCATTGCACAACTAAGTCATTAATTTTCGCGCTGATGGATATTTGTGTTGTTTCTGATTTTTGTTGTTGTTGTTGTTGTTATGGTAAACAGCGTTGCTATGAATATCTTTTACTCAGCTGCTTATGTGCCTGTATACCAGGTACCCAGGCAGATCTTTCTCTGGGATATGTACAAGGGTTATGAAGGATGTGCATTTTAATCTTTATGAGATAATACCAAATTATTTTCCAATTATTCTTGTTCCAAGAAGTATATAAGAGTAGTGATTTTTTTTCTACTTTTTTTTTTTTTTTTACCAGCAAGCTTAGTAATTTTGCCCATCTAGTATGTGAAAAGTGGAATCTCACTGTAATTCTAATTTGAATTTCTCTGATTACTAGCATGGTTTTGAACATGACTTCTTATGTTTATTTACTATTTGTGATTTTTTTCCTCTGGGAAATACTTTTTTTTTTTTTTGGTGCCGGGGATCGAACTCAGGGCCTTGTGCTTGCAAGGCAAGCACTCTAATCACTGAGCTAAATCCCCAGCCCCGGAAATACATATTTTTGTCTTGACATTTTCTCCTTTCCAGTAGCTGTCTAGGAGTTCTTTAGAAATTCCTCATACTAGTTTCTTCTTAGTGTTTACATGTTACAAATACTACGTCCTATTAGTTTGTTGTCTTTTCTACTTTATCATATCTTTTAACAGATCTTCTAATTTTAATGATGATGTAGTTGATGTTATGAAACATTTTTTTATATCATTAGCAATTTTTTTTTGTGGTACTAGGGACTGAACCCAGGATTTTTGTACTGAGGTAGAGCTGCATCCCTAGCCTTATTTTTTGTTTTGTTTTGGTTTTTTGAGCTAGGGTCTTACTAAGTTGCCCAAGTGGGACTTGAGCTTGAGATCCTCCTACTTCAGCCTCAAAGATGCTGGGACTTGCAATAGGTATGTGACACCATGCCTGACTATCAGTAACAATTTTTAAGAAATCTCCGGGGAATGATAGTGCACACCTGTACTTCCAGCAGTTGTGAGGCTGAGGCAGGAGGATTACCAAGGGTTCCAGGCCAGCCTGGCTAGCTACACAGTAAGTTCAAGGCCAGCCTGAACTACACAGTGAGACCCTGTATCAAAACAAACAAACAGAAAACAAACAAGAACAATAACAACAGAACTTCTCCTATTCCAGAGTCACAGAGATATTCTCCTATCTTTTCTTATAAAAGTTTTAGCATTTTGCCTTTAACAGTTATCTTTTATTACCATGGAATTGATTTTTGTAAATGGTATGAGGTAGGGATCAAATTTTATTCTTTTTTCCCCCCACTAAATTTGGATAACTACTTGTTCCAGCACCATTTCTCAAATGGTTTCCTTTGTTCCCTAATCTGTTTTATATCAAGTTTCTTTGTATGTGTGAGGGGCTGGGGATTTAGCTGAGTGGTTAGAGTGTTTGCCTTGCAAGCACAAGACCCTGAGTTCAATCCCTAGCACCAAAAAAAAAAAAAAAAAAGTGGGTGTGGGTGTGTGTGCGTGGGTGTGGGTGTGTGTGTGGGCCTGCATGCATTGTATCTGTTCCATTATTGCTCTTGCTCTTGCTACGATGGCACCAGTAACTCATATTCTTACTTACCATGGCCTTAAAAACAGTCTTGGGGCTTAGGGGTTTAGCTCTGTGATAGAGCACTTGCCTAGCAAGTACAAGGCCCTGAGTTCGAGTCCCAGCACCCCACCTCCGAAAATCTTGACAGTTGGGGATAGTAGTACATGCTTGTAAACCCAGCACTGGAGAGGCTACTGAGGCAGGAAGCCTGCAAGTTTAAAGTCAGTCTGGGGTACGAGGTGAGTTCAAGTTCAGTTTGAACTATATGTCAAGATTCTGTTTCAGAATAATGAAAAACAAACCAACAACAACAACTAAAGCCAGTCTTGAGGGCTGTTTTGTTTGTTTGGGTACTGGGGATGGATCTCTGGGCATCCCGGATGCAACGCAAGCTCTCTATAACCAAGCTACATCCCCAACCCAAAGCAGAGATTTGAACTTTCCAGGGTTCTTTCACATCGGGTGCTTCATTTGATCCCCACAAACTTTTCGACATGAGAAGATGAGATATTTGCTTGTATTTCAGAAAGATCCCAGGTTTTACTTAAGTTCATAAAACCAACATATGAGAAGAACTGGACTTAGGCAGAGGAGGGGAGGTGTTGTGCTCCTAGTTGCACACGTTTCAAGGGGAAGACTCAGTGGCATAATTTGTCATTACAGAGCCTGTAAACATTGGGGGCATCGTGGGAACCATCATCAGCCTCCTCCTCTTGGGACTGGCCATTATCTCAGGGCTTATGTTGTATTACAGCCCTGTGTTCTGCTGGAAAGGTAAGGGCTTCTCGGATTCCTTGGTTTCTCTTGCAGGCTTCTTAAAAATGTGTGGGTGGGGGAAGGAGGCCACTGGTATGTATATTCATTCCCAGGTTGCAGTCCTGGCCTATAGAATTCTTCATCCAATCAAGACATGGAATAAGGCACTTAAATATGTCCCTGAGTGCCCTGTCACTTCTCATGTTGGGTCAGTTTTTCATTTGTTGATCTTTTGTAAATGTCAGTTTGATCAAAAACCTTTGTGAACTGGTGATGATGGTGCATGCCTGTAATCCCAGACACTGGGGAGGATGAGGCAAGAGGCTGTCAAGTTTGAGCCTTGCCTGGGCAACTCACAGAAACCCTGTCTCTAAATTTAAAAAAATCAAAAAGGGCTGAGGATGTAATTCAGTGCAAAGGCCCTGGGTTCAATCCCCAGTACCACCAAAAAAAAAAAAAAAAAAAAAAGATTAGGACTTAGCTCAGTGGTAGAGTGCTCGCCTAGCAAGCACAAGGCCCTGGGTTCGATTCTCCAGCACCCCAACCCCACCACACAAATAATAAAAGGGCTGAGGATGCAGCTCAGTGGAAGAACAGTCCTGGGTTTGATCCCCAGTACTGTATTGGGATGGGGGTGGGACTTCTGTGAGATTTTAGTGGTGTTACTGGGTATTAATTTTTCTTTTCTTTTCTTCTTTTAGTGAGAAGCACTTTCAGGTGAGTGTTCCCTAGACTGACGTACAAGAAAACTCATTTTCATAATTTATCTTCACGCCTGTTGTGTTTCCTGTCATAAGCACGATGATAACCACTCCCAGCCCATCCCCACCATTGCCCAACACTTGTTCGGGAGCTTCTTACAACCCCCGTGTCTCCTCATCGGGTGGCACTGGTGGCATTTTCATTTCCCTGACAAGGAGATGGAGGCTCAGTGAAGTAATTTTTGCAGTTTCATTCCGGAAGTAGATGCACCATCTGCCTTTTGACCCAGGTCTGATTAAGTCCAAAGTCTGTATTTTTTTATGATGCCAAACCTCAGGGCTGGGCATGCTGTGGGCCTGTCATTGAAACATGAAGACAATGTGTACATAGTGAGCATGGTCATTCATGCATTTGTTTTCTTGAATTTTCTAAAAACAGGCAAAGGAAGAATAAGTCATAGTCTTACAGAATGTTTTAGAAGGCTAGTCTGATCATGCCCAGAAGTCCCCACCCCCAGAGAAAACTCCAGTAAGGGCAAAGTAACCAAATGGAACTGTGTATCTCATTTCCTAAGGAGTTTCTGGTGGGAGCAAAGAACTCAACTCTTCTCTTGCCTGTGGACAAGTCATTCTTCTGTACTCATTCCTAGCGATGGGATATTTTGGTTTTGGGACCATCTTCCATGGAAACCATCCCTTTATTGCCCTGTGTTTGAGTCAAGGATAATGACTTATTTCCCACAGGAGATAGTAATGTGTGGCATTGTGGGAAAAGTCTTTAGAATCAGGGAACCTGGGTTCACATTATATCTGTGCCATTTCCAAGTTCTGTGTCTATGGGAAATTCCCGACCCTCTCTGAGTCTCGTGCCCTCACCTGCTTCACACCGGAATGCTAGGAGGATGAAATGGTACTGTCAGTCTCCTAAGACTGTGATTGGGCCATGGAATGCATTCTTTCTTCCTTAAGAAATATATAACCTGGTTAGGTAGGCAAAGCTAGCCATAAACTACGGAGGAATTCAGTGGTAAGTTACTGGGCATGGATTCCCAATGCAATTGTAGTTCAGGGCTTTAGCGGGAGGGGAAGGACTTTAGCTGGCTCTTAAATAATGAGTAGGGGAGCACTCCTTACGTGGAACAGAAATAAGGTAATTTTAGGAAAGAACACACCATATATATGATACAGATTTAGATATAGTGCTGGGAACTGGAATAATAGGTGCCCAGGACGACATGGTCACCTGCCCAAGGCACAGGGACAGAATAACACAAGACATTCGGCACAAGATACCATCATCTCTAATAGTCTGTGACTGTATCTCTTTGTGAGGTTACAGCCACACTGTCATCTCATGCCTGGACCACACTGAATACGTGAGGAATTTTCCATAATAGTAAAAGGGCCGCCAAGAATACAGTGTTGCCTGTTCATTGAGGTGTGATGTTGGGAAAAACAAGATGTCTTCATGATTATTTTGCCTCCTTTGGAAATTAGGGGACAAGACATGGGCGATGTCATGGTTTTGGTGGATTCAGAAGAGGAAGAGGAGGATGGACAGGAGGATGCTGCAAAAGAGGAGGAAGAAGAGGAAGAGGAGATGGAGAGGGAAGAATTGCCGAAAGAAGTAAATAAGCACGGCCACATTCACAGAGTGACTGCACTGGTGAATGGAAACTTAGAACGGATGGGAAACGGATTCCAAGACTTACAAGGTGAGCTCCTTTTCTTTACAACCCTGCGATTTCTGCAGGGCGTATCCCAGCAGGAATGCTCCAAGAAGTGAGCGGTGATTTTTTTTTTTAAAGGCTAGGGAAGATACTGAACTAAAATTTCATGTAGAATCTGAGAAGCTTATTACAGGTTCTCAAATCTGAAATCCAGAATGCTCCCAAATGAGAAACCCTTTGAGTACTGATGTGATGGCTCAGTGTTTACAAACTTTGTTTCATGTATAATACTGTGAAAATATTGTATAAATGTCCCCTCAAAACCCAGGCATGGTGGTGCAGGTGTGTAATCTCAGCACTCAGGAGACGAAGGCAAGAGGATCATGAGTTCAAGACCAGCCCGGGCTACATAGTCAGACCTTGTCTCAAAATAAAATAAAATAAATAAATTATCCTGAGGCTATGTGTATAGGGGAGTATGTGAAACCTCAGTGGAGTTCATATTTAGACGCGTCGGGTCCCCAAGGTGTCTCATTGCATATATGCAAATATTCCAAACTCAGAAATCCCAAACACTTCTGGTCCCAAGCATTTTGCGTAAGGGATACTTGATGTGTATAAACTATCAACACTGGAATGAAATTGACAAACATTGTCAAGGCCTGCTCTGGGAGAGGCACAATAGTGGCATTGTTGAACAGAAAAGACTGATTGTGTAAGTGTGCAGGGAACTTTATTTTACAAGGCCAGATGGAGTAAAGAGATGAAAGTGTATGAGGAAAATTGAGACAGAAGCAAGATTTGACCAGCTTTTTGAGACGGCAGTACAGGAGTGGTCCCAAGGAGGAATATGATTAATGGCCTCATGGTGCACACCTGTAATCCCGGCACTCAGGAGGCTGAGGCGGGAGGGTTGCTGTGACTTTGAGGCCAGTCTGGGCTATACAATGAATTAAGGCCAGGCTGAAGTACATAGTGAGACCTGTCTCAAAAAAGAAAAAATTCCAGCACCTCAAAGACACATCAGAGCCAGGAGGGGAGCAGCTTGTGGAAGAGGGGGATCTGAGAGAGGCAAATCTGTAAGGACAGTTTGCTCAAGCAGAAAGGGGAGAGGGCATTCCAGGTGAGGGAAGAGGCAGGAGCATGATGGGTAGCAGGCACAGAGCATGTCAGCAGGGTTTGATTTTGTTTTGTTTTGGGTTTTGGTTAAGAGAACAGGCAAATGTATCCTCTGCCCTGTCTTCTCCATGAAATCTCATTCTGTGGCTCACCAGGAAAGACGTAGACTCACTCCGATGAGTGAAACAGGGTCAGATACTATTAAAATCACTCGGAACCAGGCGGGGTAGGAAGGGCCTGTAATCCCAGCACTGAGAGGCTGAGGTAGGAGGATTGCAAATTTGAGCCTGATCTGGGCAACTAAGTGACTTAAGACCTTCTCTCAAAAAAAGAAAAAAAAATTGCTGGGCATGGTGGCATGCACCTGCAATTCCAGCACTTTTGAGGCTGAGGCAGGAGGATCGTCTCGAGTTTGAGGCCAGCCTGGTCTATATACTGAGTTCAAGGCCAGCCTGAGCTACGTAATGAGACCACGTCTCAAAAAATAATTTATAGGGCTGGGGATTTAGCTCAGTGGTTAAAGTGCTTGCTTTTTAAGCACAAGGCCCTGAGTTCGATCCCCAGCACCAAAAAAAAAAAAAAAAAAAAAAAAGGAATGGAGATGTAGCTCAGTGTGAAGGCCCTGGGTTCATCCCCAGTACTGGGGGAAAAAAATAACTTAGTTGGGTCTCTTTTTTTCCCCTGAACAGATGACAGCAGTGAGCAGCAAAGCGACACTGTTCAAGAAGAAGACAGGCCAGTCTGAAGAAGAGGATTGGCCGGCGGCGTCTTGTCTTAAAAGCTTGGAAAGCTGCACTGAAATGGGCTCTTTATCAGCTTTGCCTTGACTTGCACCCCTGCCCGGGAGCTCGCGTTAGCACCAGCCGGGGTCCCTCAGCAAACAAGAAAAACAAACACACACCTTTCCTTCCATTTAAAAAAAACAAAACTGGTTTGATTTGCTGTAAGTTTTCTCAACAGTGTTAAAAAGCTTCAGGAAGGAGCGGCGTGTGTGGGAAAGCGGCAGCTGGCACGTGAGGTGCCGTTTTGCAGCGACAGCTGGCGCTCTGCAGGTTGACTTAGTGTGACGGCACTTGGTCTCTGTGCCCTTCGCCATGATTTGAAGGTCTGGAACCAGCTCGTCCCAGCACAAAAGGGAGCACTGTGGCATAAGAAGGGAACTTGCTTTATCTCTGCTCAGGTGAGCTTGCAACCGAGGAAGCAGGCAGATGGCAGCTCCGTGGGAAAGGTGAGGTGTCAGCCTCCGATCGGAGGAAGGCGTCTGGGGCAGCTTTGGAATCGGAAACACTGAGCTCCACTCTGGGCCCCGACCTTTCCTTGTCCCGTGGGCTTGGGTATGTCACTCTACTGCTTCCCGAGCTCAGTTTCCTCATGTGTAAAACAGGTGACGACATTCCTGCTGTTGCCAGGCTGGCGGGGAGGATGAAATCAGGTAATTTCAGATGTAGAAGGGCCTCGGAGATGCTCCATAGATGTTAGTTACCTTCTTGCCTTTCCGAGTGGAAGAAAAAAATATCTTCACTGTAAGTTAGGAGCAGCTTCCGGTCCCTTTCGTTCTCTACTGAATGGTTTCCGAGAGGGCATTGCCAGCTGCTCTTGCCCATTCTTTCCCTGGAGATGTAATTCTTTTCAGAAGAAATAGGGGCTGATAAGAGGGAACGTCTTTCATCATAACCTCACATTCTGCAGAGCTTCGTATTTATATAAAGGCCTCCTAGGAGGTGCCCCAGGATTCCCTTTCTGCTTTTCTCTTTCTTCCTATCTCCTGTTGCTTTGAAAAAAGGCAGGAGAAACATTTCTTTTTTTGTTTCTTTTTTTTTTTTTTTTTTGTGGTGCTGGGGATCAAACTCAGGGCCTTGCACTTGCTAGGCAAATGCTCTACCACTTGAGCTAAATTCCCAGCCCTGGAGAAACATTTCTTAACAGTATCTAGTGATAAGAACTCCTTGGACAAACTAGTCCACCTGACCTCAGTTTTTCTCCCATGGAAATGGGAATAGGAAAACTTCCTTCCCACTTCTTAAGGGTATTGTAAGTATACAGTGATTGAGAACACTAAAGTTCAAATGTAACTTGTACTGAGTTTCAATTGCTAATCTGATGCTTCTGGTAGATCCTTGAGTTTTTAAAAAATTTTTCCTCATTTCATCCAAATCTCTCTCAATGCCAGGGATCTCATAAGGGTGCAACAGATGTGTGCTAAACATGAAAATTCGACTTGAATTTGCACTCTTTAATGTTGCGTATCCTGCTCCCACGGGCAAGACCTAGGGTTTAGCAGACAGCTTCCCTTCTCCAGGACTAGAGACTCCTAAGGTAGGGAGCTGGTTATCCAAGTAACCCGCTGCGGTGGTTGGGAAGATCTGTTTCCCTGGATGAAGGGACCGAAGTGAGAAAATCACAGGACGTGTGCCCTGTCCCCAGCTCAGGACAGTGGGGAGCCTGGAGCCACTGCAATTTTTACCCTCAGGAATAGCTGTGAATTGCAGTTCTTCTTGGCAAGGTCTTTTTGCTGCAATAGCACCTTATACACCAGGTTACTCTAAACAGTCTATTAGTGTCATTTCTGAATGAGACACTTAGGTTGCTTCTAAAGCCCCTGGAGACTGAGCTTGTCTCCCTTAGTCTTCCGTGGCTACATTTCTGAGTTTGAGAGACCACTGTTCAGAGGCAACTAGATTTCAAAAGAAAGAACCAAGAGAAGAAACTAGAGGGGAAACCACTAGCTGACAATGCAGAGACTATTTTGCAAGATCACTGGGGTGCTTTTCACAACTTCCTCTTCTCTTGCACAGACACCTAGTGATAGGAAATATTTGAGGGGTTTTCCACTAGCAAATGGGAGCTTCCAGGGCTTGAGGCCAAATGCTGTGAAGCCCTGACCAAGCGACCAGTGATGTCTGCCACATCAGCCCAGCGTGCACACTTATGTGCTGGGTCGGCTAAGAGCCCAGATGCTGAAGATCTTCACATTTTAGGGATTTATAAAGAATTTGACTCCCCTCTTTTCCTTAACATGATCCATACCCACCTCCACAAGCATGTTGACAGTGAGTTACAGCCATCGTGTTGCAAAGTCCACAAGTTGCTGTATTTTACTTTAAGAAAATCTTATCTGTATGGCTTGTTAACTCGAAGACCATGAGATCCACTTATCACGACCAGAAAGATAAACACTTCAGGGCTGTTACAATTACACTGCATTTCTTCAAAGCCTGGTAGACACTGCAGAGGGCGCCCTGAAAGCTTTGTGGCTTTGATATTAGCTCTCTTCCTCACAAGCACACACAGGACCTATAATCGCAGCAGGAAAACACATGATGGAAAATTTCCATAACCCGCGCACTGAAACCTGGAAAAATCATCCTTGCTGGGTAGAATTTATTATGATGCAATAAGTGCCAACCGATATTCTCACCATGGGACTGGCTAGGAACTGCTGCGAAGAAAAATAAGCAGATCACTCTGCATTATTTACATTTTAATATTTGGTGGGACAAGGTTGGGAGAAATTGGTTCTGAGGTTATGGACTTTTTTTTAAGATTATGAAATAAAGTTATTTTTAAGTAAATGTTTCAGTGATTTTGCTTTAGACTGTTAGTAAATGGAAAGATTTGGAAAAAGGAGTTTGCTAAGAAAAAAAATTTTACTTGCTTTTCTAATACTGGAAACAATATTGTTCTCCTTACCATTTTATTCGCGTCCATGACTTGTACATAGTGAATACATAAAAGTATACATCAAAGGGCTGTGAGGGTAAGAGGAGCGGGGGGTTGGAAAAAGAGAAAAGGCAGGAGGAATGTGTGTGTTTCACTTCCAAAGGGGATTCGGGGTGGAGATAAAACTCAACTCTTCTCTTGACCTATACACAAGTATTTCCTCTTTACTCTCTTTCGTGAGAAACCATCACTTTATTGCACTGTATTGGGGTCTACCGTTGCCAGGCTTATTTCACACAGCAGACAGCGGCGTGGCATTGTGGGAAAAGCCTTCGGAATCAGGGAACCCGGGTTCAGATTACACCTGTGCCACTCCTAAGGAGGCCAGGAAATCAGAGATGAAATGAGAACCCAAGTGGAAAAGACTAAAACTGGGGCCGAGTGCGAAAGTAGAGGCTCAGAGAAAGGGTCAAGCCGAGGAGCTGGACATGGTGGTGCTTGCCTGTAATGCCAGCACTCCGGGAGGCCGAGGCAGGAGGATGTCGGCAGGCCTGAAGGCACAGCCTCCGCAGCGCTCCCCCAGCCGCGTCCTCAGCTCCCCGCTTCCCCGCCCTCCCTCGGCTTCCTTCTGCCCCGCTCCCCGCCGCCTCCCCGCTTTAACTGGCGCCCTCTCCGCCCCACGCTGGTACTACAAGGCCCGCTTCCCTCCAGCCCCGCCCCCCGTTCTCGCCTCCCGGAGCCCCGCGTCCCCACTTCGGCTTTTAAACGCCCGCTGCCATCTTCCGGGCGGCCGCACGCCAGCCCGCTTCTGTCCAGCCGGCCGAGCCTCCTTTGCATCTAACTTGCCCCCCGGCCCGCTTTCCCTCCGCCAGCCCGGAGCCCCGCGTCTCCCGCGCCCCGCCCGCTCGGCCGCTCTGCGCGGCCCGACTCCCCCCCTTTCCCTCCCTCCCGGCTCCCCCAGCGCCCCGCCCCCCTCCCGCGCCCCGCCCCCCGCGTGTCCCCGCCCGCGCCCGCCGCCATGTGACGGGAAGCAGCTGATGGCCTCTCCGGGCGGCCGCGGGGCGGGGGCCGAGGCGGGGGCCGGGGCCGGGGCGGGGGCGGCATGAGGGCCGGCGGCCCGGGGGGCTGAGGCGCCCGCCGCCTGCTGCGCGGGCCCGCGTCCTCCATGGAGGCCGGAGGTGAGTGGGGCCGGGCGCCCGTCCCCGCCCGCGGGCCGCGGCCGCTACCTGGGGCGGGACGGGGCGGGGACCCCGGGCGGCGGGCGGCGGGCGGCGGGCGCGGGGCCGACGGCGGCGGGGACGCGCGGCCGCCCAGCTTTGTTTCGCTTTCGCTGACAGCGGGGAGCGGCCGGGGAGCCCGAATCCCGGGGAACTGGGGCGCCGGGCTGGGACGCGGGGGACGGTCCCCAAGGGCGTGGGACGCGCGCGCAGGGTGCGGGGGAGTCAGCTCTGCCCCAGCAAGCCGGGTGACCGTGCTCACGGCCCGACCGCTCACCACCCCCACCACGTCCCCGTTTTGTCTCTGCAAGATGGTAACAGTGCCCGCCTCAGTGGGTGGTTGAGAGATCCCCAGACTTGCCAGTTTATGCGCCAGAGGTCTGGGGTCTCTGCTGGAACCGCATCCCGAGCCGCCCTCTCTGGGGACTGTCATCCCTGGTGATCAGGCAGGGGTGGTTACCCCGCGGGTGAGGTCCGGGACTTGCCCTGTACTGGTTAACAGCTGTCACCGTCAGAAAAAAAGTGTGCCTGTCAGAATATTGGATGTACTTCCTGCCAGCCCCGGAGAACACACTATCTCAGTGGACAAGGTGTGGTTGTTAAGCAGAGCAAAACCTCAGGACATTGCCCCGAGCCTTCTGTCTTCCAGCTGCCTTGCCCGTGTGTCCCACTTATATAGAATTTGGGGTGGATTCAGGGTTCATTCTGAGAGCCCCAAACTCATGCCCAGGTTTAAGGCAGTCGCCTTAGATGAACTTCTCGCAAGGGGCTGAGGCCTAATTTGTTGCAGAACCTCTTGCAATGGGCTTCAGGCTTCATCTTGGTCTGGAGGACTCTGTTTGCTGACGGTTGTTATTTCGGGGGGGTTGGTTGAAATCCGGGCATTCCCTGGGGTGGGGGTGGGGTGTTACTTTTTAATTTAGGAAATGACATTTCTTTGTTTGCTGGAGTCCGCTTTCGGTAAAAGGTGTAGGGGCAGCTCTTTCCCCTTCCCATCCAGATAAGGGCTTTTCCTTTCAGTGAGTGCCTTACCCATAGAATTCTTTTTAAATGGTCCCTACTGTTTTCATGGATCTTACCTGAAGCTTTTTATACCTCCATTGTCATTTCCATTGTTTCCTTAGGTTAAATCAAAACCATTACTAGCCTCACTTTTTAACAGGAATCTGTTTCCAGTTCTGGATTTTACTTAATAATTGACAACTGTGTTTTGAGGGTATGGGCAGAGCTGTTTGGAGCTGCCAAGCTACTATTAAAAAAAAAAAAAAAGGCGGAGAGTAGGCTACAGAGTTTTTACATTCTTTTCAAACCGAATAAAGCCTATTGTGAAGAGATTACAACGGACAACAGTAGAATCTTCAGAGCAGTGGTTGGAATTCATTTATTCATTCAAATATCTATTGAATATTTACTATGTGCCAGGCACCCTTTAGGTCAGTACCAGCCAGTAGAAATGTAACCGGAGCCGTGTATGTAATTTACAATGTTCTATAGCCAAATTAAAAAAGAAACAGGTGAAATTAATTTTAAAACTGTATGTTTCAACCCAACACATTTCAAATATTTCAACCTAATTCATTTATTTATTTATTTTTGAGGAGGCCCCTGGGGATCTAACTCAGGGCCTTGTGCTTGCTAGGCAAGTGCTCTACCACTTGGGCTAAATCCCCAACCCACTTAATTCATTTATGTAATCAAATAAAAATTATTGGCATATTCTAAAGTTTTAAAAAAATTGTTCTAGATCTTCAGAATCTCGTTTGTACTTTGTACCTAACAGCTCATCTCAGTTTGGACCTGGCACATTTCAAGCGGTCAGTAACCACACGTGGCTGGTAATTACTATATTGGACAGAGTGGTTCAGCAGCAGTGAGGAGATAGGCAAGTTCGAGTGGGTTGGGGACGAGATAAATAATGAATACATAAAAGCAACAAAAGCAATCAGAATATCTGGATGATTATAATTGAATGGTTAAAGGAAAAAAAAAAAACTGGGT
Source organism: Hystrix cristata (assembly GCA_004026905.1). Lineage (NCBI taxonomy): Eukaryota > Metazoa > Chordata > Mammalia > Rodentia > Hystricidae > Hystrix > Hystrix cristata. The sequence goes on from PVJO010014298.1 coordinate 47,161, forward strand.
CACTTTAGATAGTGAGGCCAGGAAGGACGTCCAGAAGATGACATGAGTGTGGTGTCCTGCACAGTGAAGCTTTCCAGGCCTTTGAATAGCTAATGCAAAGGTCAGGAGGCAGGAAACATCTCCAAGCTTCCTGCCGATTAAGGTCATACCTTCCGTCTCTGCGTTAGGTCTAACTGCCACGCTGAGAAGAGGCTCATAATAAAGTCTCCATTCAACCTGACTGTCCAAACATATCCTTTTGTTTAATTGGAAAATCCTGAAAGGGCAGGAGGGGCACTTGGGAGAATGGTGCTCAGCGGTTGTAAAACTTCAGTTAGGTGGAGAGGATTCAAGATACCTGCTGTACATTAGGGTGACTGTAGTTAATAAGTAACAATATATTGCTTACTTGAAAATTGATGAGTGTAGATTTTTAAAAATGTCCTGACCTCAAAAAATGAGAAGTATGTGAAGTAATGCATGTGTTAGTTTGCTGGATTAAGCCATTCCACGATGAATGCACGTCCAAGTATCATGTGGTACACTATATACGGTATTGTCAATTAACTCAAAAAGAGAAAACTCTAATCCACAGGCATTTAAAAACCAAGAAGGTGCACTGCAGGTACAATTCCAGATGCAGCTGGATCCTCTCAGCCCTGTTTTGTTTCGTTTTTAAGTTCTGTACTAATTACGGTTTTCTTTTCCTGTAGCCTAGTTTAGTTTAGACCCAGACTCCAAGAGACAGGAGTCACTGGGTTCTTTCTTCTTTTAGCTCTTGGGTTCCTGAACTTGAAATAGCAAGAGATTAAATCCTGAAATCACAGAAATAGAGTGTGAATTCCGGGTAGGACTGGTATTTAAGAAGGATTTTATGTGAAATGTAGGGCATAAGCATCATAATAGTTTAAGGGGCTTCATTTCATTTATATTTTAAAAGGTATAACATGTGTATTTGTGCACCAGATATTTACTGGCTGCCTGCTCTCTGCCAGGAACTCTGTTAGCATTGGGGATAAACATACCAGGTCCCTGCAGTGGCGCAGACATCCTAGTGGGGGGAGATGTATTAATAAACAAGTGGTTCTTCAAAGAACGGACTGTGAGGAGTTGTGAAGGAGATTAACTAGGAGTCAGCGAAGAGCCCCCTAAGGAGTTCTCATTTGAGCCAGACTTGAATAAAGATAAGGTAGCAACCCTGGAGAGGCATTCCTGTGAAGGGAGTAGCTGGTGCAAAGGCCCTGAATTAATCAAGCATAGGCAAGCAGTAGAAGGCCAGGGTCCTGGAGCATAGGCAGCAGTAGAAGGCCAGGGTCCTGGAGCATAGGCAAGCAGTAGAAGGCCAGGGTACTGGAGTATAGGCAGCAGTAGAAGGCCAGGGTACTGGAGTATAAGCAGCAGTAGAAGGCCAGGGTACTGGAGCATAGGCAAGCAGTAGAAGGCCAGGGTACTGGAGTATAAGCAGCAGTAGAAGGCCAGGGTACTGGGGCATAGGCAGCAGTAGAAGGCCAGGTACTGGAGTATAAGCAGCAGTAGAAGGCCAGGGTACTGGAGTATAGGC
>PVJO010014299.1:0-48779 GCA_004026905.1 Hystrix cristata
GTTTTTTAAATTTATCATTTTAAGTATTTGATTTTTTTATGCCACGTAAATGGTATTGTTACATAAATTTTATTTTCTAATAGATTTTTGTTGGTGTATAGAATTCCAATTGAAATGAATATTGACCTTGTATCCAATGACCTGGTTTCATTCATTTATTAGTTTTAATAATTTCTCCATGAAATATTTACATCTTCTTCACATACAGTTATGTCAGAAAATAATCCTGGTTTTATCTCTTTCCTTTTTTCAGTCTTCTTTTTTGTACTTATTGTAGTGTCTAAGAGGTAGCTATAGAAAATGTCCTCAGATTTTTCCTAGCCTCGGGAGGAAGCCTTCAACACTCATCATTAAGTAGGAAGTTTGCTGCAGAGTATCATCAGAGCATGAAAGTTGCCTCCCAATATTTTTTTTTTTTTTTTTTTTTTTTTTTTTTTTGGTGCTGGGGATCGAACTCAGGGCCTTGTGCTTGCAAGGCAGGCACTCTAACCACTGAGCTAAATCCCCAGCCCCATGCCTCCCAATATTAGTGTGTTGTAAATAAGGAAGTAAATCTTCCTTGTTGAGCCTGTAAGGATCACTCCAAAACTACATGGATACACAGTGAAACAGGTATATGAAATTACAGGATTTGCTATATCTCAAGTCCCAGAGAAGGAGCACAGGACTCCAGCCAGGAGCCATATGGGAGGGGAACCAGGGGCGCAGGCTCAACCACGCACGCGGGACAGAGAGAGTGAAGCCCTGTGGACAAGAAGCTTGACCTGGTTTCAGGTGGAATATACAGACAAAAGCTCCGAGGGGATAGCATGAGTGTAACTGATTGTTTTCTGGTCACAGTCAGGGGAGGGCAATAGAGAAAACTCATGGCAGGAACCAGCCTTATAACACCGGTACACCTTAGTGAGGATGTGGAGGCATCAGAAAAATAGGAAGTTTTAAAACTTTACAGTACATCTAGTTTGCTGTCTTATCATGAATAGATTTAAACAACAGCAAATGCTTTTTCTGTATCGGTTGAGATGACCTCATGCTTTTTTCCCATTTCGCTGTTAATAACTTGTTTTCCATTGATTGATTTTCCATTATTAAACAAATCCTGTATCTCTATGTATTTCTAGAATAAACCCCTCTTCTTCTAACATCTCAGGACTCTATTTACCAATATTTTAATTAGTGCTATTATCTTAAATTCTTAAGGACTATTAGGTGGTAATTTTCTTTCTTGTGATGCCCTTATTTGATTATGGCATTGAGGCTGTGTTGGCCTCATAAAACAAGTTTCAAAATGAAATAATGATCATTCTTCTCTATTCTGAGTAAGTTATGTTAGATTAGTGCGGTTTCACGCCACGTTTGGTAAAATTCACTAATAAAATGGGATAGGACTGAAGAATAATTTGTAAGTAGATTTTTTATATTCAAATTCACTTTCTTTAATGAATATAAACCATTCGTATTTTCATTATTTTTTCTGATTTTATAAAAATATTTTAGTTATTTGTCCATTTGATTGATATCTTCAAATATTGCAGTAAAGTGTTTATATGTCCTCTTACCTTTTAATGTCTGTAGGATTTATAGTGATTAACATGTATTTTATAATTTTTTGTTTTTCTCTCCTATTCTTTTGATTATTCTGGCTACAAACTTATAAATTTTATTAGCATTTTCAAAGAAATAACTTTTGATTTGGTTGATTTTTCTGTTACACTTCTGTTTCCTACATCATTAATTTCTGCCCTTATTATCTTCTTTCTTCCACTTTTGTTTTGACTTTAATTTAGTATTTATTTTATGACTTTTTGGGATGGATACTTAAAAAATTGATATTTAGGTTTACTTCTTTCCTAATATATGCATTTATGTATATAAATTTCCCTCCAGTCATGCCTTTAGCTGCATCTCATACATTTGTTATGTGATGTTTTCTTCATAATTCAGCTAATAATATGCCTAATTTCCAATGTGCTTTATCCTTGACCTATGAGTGTCAGGTATTAGAAGTGTATTGCTTAATTTCCACATATTTGTATAATGTTGTAGTCATTGTTTTAATATTGATTTCTACTTCACTATGGTCAGAGAACATATTCTGTATGATTTTTGATCTTTGAAATTTGTTCAGACTTACTGTTCAGCACCTGGTAAACTTTAGTAAATGTTCAACATGCATTCTGTGTATTCTGTAGCTGTCAGCCACAGTGTTCTAAATAGGTCAACTAGGTTAGATTATTAATCACATTTCCATGTCTGTGTCATTACTCATCTTTAACAGCCTGTTCTACCAGTTACTGACCCAGGTGCCTTAAAATCTCCTACACTGATTGTGGATTTTCTTGCTTCTGATTTTAGTTCTAGCAGTGTTGGGATTCATATGTTTTGATGTTTGACAATGAAGTGCATTCAGATTTAGAATTCTCATATCTTCCTATGGTTGGATTATTTCATTACTATGAAATACCTCTTTTTCTCTACTAATGTTGCTTGTCATTAAATTCACACTGTCAGGTGTTAATAAATCTGTATGTTTTTCTCAATTCTTTTTTTCTTGAAAATTTTAGGTCCTTTTATATATTTCATTTAAGTGTTATTTAACTGGAAATTTAAAAAATGTTATTTAACTGTAATTGAGTATATGCATATTACTTGAAATGTTTACTTCAATTTTATGATATTACTGATACATTTTGGTTATAGTCTACGATATTACTATTTTGTTTTTTATTTGCTCCAGCTGTTTCGTGTTTCTTTTCCTCTTCGTTGTTACCGTATTTTGAATTAGTGAAGTCGAGTATTTGCTCCTGTTAACTTGTTAGCCATTTATTCTTTTATTCTTCTTTTAGCATCTCCCTAAGAAATTACAAACTGTATTTTCACCTTATTAGTATATGTCGTAAATTGTGATTTTCATTATGCACAAAATGCAAGGGATTTGGAGCACCTTAATTTCACTTGCCACTCCTTTTTTTTGTGGTATTACTGTGTTATATTTCAATTTTTCATACATTTCAAATCCCACAAGACACTACAAATTATTGTGTTAAACAGCTAATATTCATTTATATTTGCTTCATATCACTGTTTCTGTTGTTCATCATTGTTTGCTGTGCTTCAAGATCACATCTAGGATTTTTCTTCTTCTGCCAGATGTATACATTTTACATTTTCTTTTAGGGTTGATCCACTGATGGCAAATTCTCTCAGCATTGCCTCTTAAAAAATATTTCATCTTCATGTTTCATTACAGCTTTGTTGAGCTCCGATTGACTTAAAATGAACTGTATATATTTAAAATACTCAGTTGACAAGGTATGATACATGTAAACATCCTCAAGACATTGCCACAATCAGTACAAAGACCGCATTGCTGAGGCCCAACTTTGACACTCCAGAAATGGAGCATCACTGTAGGGCCACTTAGAACCAACCCATTGGTCCTGGGGCTTCGCTTTGTCTTTGACATGGGAGCAGACAAGTATCTGTCCACTTCCTGGACCAGCATAATAATATATCATGCTTTCATGTCTCAGGCACTCTTCTAACCTTTTTAATCCTTCTCACAACTCTATGAATCAGGGACTGTTATTGTCCCTATTTTACCATTACAGAACCCAAAGTACAGAGTGCTCAGAGTGTAGAGCATAACTCAGGTGGACACTGAAGCTCTCTAAAATTTTGGCTAACTTGGGTTGGAAGTCTTCCACCTGGAGTTTTGTCAGTGTCCCATTATCAAGCACTGAAGTGTTGTTTTCAACCTTATTTTTAGTTTGGAAAATTTAGAAAATGTGGGTAAAGAGAATAAAATTTAAATCAGCAGTCTTCAACAACCTCCCAAAGATGACTAGTTTTAGGAACTACTGTAGTGGTATACGTTCTAACCTTTGTTATTATAAATAACACCATGAGAGTCTATCACTAAACATTTTTATAGAGCCACAATCATTTCTTTAAGATAAAGTCTGAGGAGTAGAAATGCTAAATTAAAGAACATGTAAAACTTTAGGTTTTTGATGCCCTTGCTAATTATTTAGTAGTTTAATGGGTAGGGCCATGGGGGAGGGTACACAAGTGGATTAATGCAACAAAGAATATTCTAGTATCAGAGTATCGTAAAAATCTCACAAATACGATGATTCTACAGTATGTAATCATTTCTTTCTTCTTAGAAAGAGAAAAAAAGACTTAAATTTCTTATTGAGTAGCTAGCTATGTTTTTGTAGATAGCATGGAAATATATAGACTTCTTGGGTTGCCTGTCTATCTTTCTATCTGCCTGTTTTTAACTATTGATAATCATATTCCAGTTGCAATTGTGTTCACTCAGTTGAAAGAATAATTCTTCTATGTAATCTGGACTGACAACCTCAGTCCTGGCTTCTGCTATGGCTTCTTCCCAGGTAGTGGTTCCCCTGCCCTGCTTTGTTTGGAGATCCTCCGGGTGGCCCTCCAGAGTGCTGAATGCCATCTTTGTTTACAGGGGTAGGAAGGAGAATCATCTAATTCTACCTAGGAGAGGAGACAGTAAACTGATGCTGTGTTTCCATTGCTGTTGGAAAAGGAACAGTAAATGACAACAAAATTGAATAGCTTGATCCTTGCACGGTATAAATTACCCAGCGGAAGAGATGTGTTGAGAGGGAGGGTGAGGATTTGATCTCTGCCTTTCAGTTTTCAGTCATTGTCAACCACCAAGTACAAAAGTGGCTTAGCAAACCTTGGCTTCATCCAGGATACAGGGAGTGAGCCAAGAGATTTTTTTCCCTGCTAAGCTGTTCAGGATTGGTTTTTTTGTGGATTTGTTTACATTGGTGAATAAAGTCAGAGAGCTTTGGTCAATCTTGCTACAGTGGTGTTTTTCAAACTGTGGGTTGGGCCCCATTCATGGGTAATAAAATCAATTTAGTAGGTCCTTGCTAATCTGTTTCTAATGAAGTACTATACAAAACAGAATAGAGCAGTATCCAATGGAACAGAAAACATCCAAGATTCCCAGCAGTAATTATCTCCCCATGATCCACAGTAAAAAGTTCTTTTAATCTGTGGCACATATACACGTGTGTATCTAATTAAAACAAAAGTTCCACAAAATCATATCCTTAGTGTCAAAGGGATTAGAAAATATCCAAGTGCAGTATGCAGATAAGGATATGATTTTGTGGAACTTTTGTTTTAGTTAAATACACACATATGTATATGTGTTGCAGATGAAAACATGCTTTTTATTGTGGACTATGGGCAGATAATTACTTCTGGGAATTTATTACATTAGAATTTTTGCCCACTTTTGTGGGAATATTTTTATATGGAAAGTTTTCCAAAATATTGTTTGTTTTGAATTAAAAAGTCCATTTAGAGTTTGATGTTAGGTGAGCAGGGAAAGTCTTCCTGTTGGTATGGACAGTAATTGTTTTCTTACTGATCAATTGCAAGTAGAAAATAAATTGGGCATATTCGAATCTGTCTTTATTATGGATCTATGTTGAAGGCAAGTCCAATCATTGCACCTCTTTCCAAATGTTAGAAAAGGTCCCAGGGTAAGAAAACCATCATAATGCCATATAAGCACTACCTACCCCAGGGTCACCATGTTTTGAAAAGCAGATGACTTTGCTAATACTGTCTACCTACGTGCCTGTGCCTATTTTGGAGTTCAGAATTTGCCAAACAACAAAGTCATTCATACTTGATTGTGATGAAAAATGCAGTTTAAAAACCTTACTCTGATAGTCTGATAATAGAATAAATTTCATGTATACAAGGTGCCCCCCCCAATTCGCCTTAATTCAAATCTGCACTATTTGCTTTGAGTTAAACCTTAAGTGGATTTGTGAATTTAGGTAAGATGTAGCTAGTGATTCAGCTGTATGTAGCTGTATTTCCATGTGTAGAAAATATACATATAAATGCATATATTACAGATCACACAGACTGTATCAGTGTAAAATACATGTAACCAAAATACTCATTTGTTGGTACTTCATCCTTACAAACTAAAGAAGAGTCAATATAATAAATGCAAATAGCAGCTCTAGAAAGAGTCTTGGAGCAGAGACCTAAATTTTATCTTGAACTGTTGCCAGTGGCTGTTTGAGGTGCTACTTTAGGATTTGGAAGTTAAAAGAATTTGGAGGTACTCAGGAGGAAGACGGGGTTGTTTTTACTAGGAATACGTACGCTTAACACTGGTGTAAGACAAGGGTGATGTGTATACCTTGTGTTTGTCTCAGGACTTTTCAACTCAGTAGATCTTTATGGTATCTTGAAAACATGAATTGCTTCCTTCATGTTGCAGAGGGAAGGACAGCAAAAACAGCAGATGGATAATGCCCAGAGTTAAGTCTCTCAGAGTCTCTCAGTTTCTATTATTCTGGTTCATGTTAATATAGATAATTGGTTCAAATCTTACCTCATAAATGTTTATATCTGTTTCTTCTTTCCATTCCTCTTGCCATTGTTATGCCTTTGATCCTCATTAAAAGAATTATAATAGAAGCTTTCTGGGTAGTTTCCTTGTTTCTAAGGCTTAAAATATTTTTGATGATGGGGTCAAGGGTCATGGACGCCATTGAAAACCATGTGAAAGCTATGCATTGTCTCAGGAAATTGAATGCTTGCCCAAACTTCTGCAAATTAGTTGGGGGGGAGTGAATTCCCTGAGATCTACACTTAGTTAATAACTCCTGCTCTAGTTTATCTCTCTCTCACCCGTCCCTCAAATTTCTATTAAAATAATATTCCTAATGCATGATTTGGGTCATATTATCTCCTACTCAGAACCATCAAATTTCCTCTTTCCTTCAGAAGGAAAATCCAATCTTCTTGGATTAGAATCTTAACCCTTTTAGGCTTTGACCTAATTTTCGCCTCTGCAGCCTCATGACTGGGCTACGCCACAGCTTCTCACTACCCAGTATACAACCTTCAAAGGCCAACCAGAATGCTCAGAATGCTTCAGTATTGCCAGAACTTTGCTCCCATGTTGCTACTGCCTGAACATCGTTTCCCTCACTCCCACCTATCTGGGCCCTTTCTAACCTTTGAGTCCGGGAGGTTGATTCTCAGTTATTTTTATTGATGTAGCCACATTCAGCACTGAGCAGTCCCTTGCGTGGTGCCTTGCACATCATGCTGATATAACTCGTTTTCCCTTGGACCTTCTCCTTGCCCTTCTCCCATGTTCCTAATGGACTGCTTCATGAGGTCTGTGCCTTCTGTAGGTTCAAACATTGGAAGGCCCTGGAGGGAGAATGTAAGACTGAAGGAAGGGGGAATTCAGGGTATTTCCTGTGAACATGTTGGAGTTGCCTCCAACAGCATCTCTGATAATAGTCACTTCTCTAGACTTTAGCTCCTACAGGTCAGGCTCATTGAGCTTTCAGTTTCTGCTAGATGACCCTGGCTGTGGGGCTCCAGTACCAGCACCTCACTCTTATCTAACTAGTTGGGGATTTCCTGCCATTGTTGTGAGTTCCTGGGTGCTTCATTATTCTCCCTTTTTTACCGTACCATCTTTTCCTTCACCCATATAACCGACTGCCTATGCCATAGTCCTTTGTTTAAATGTTTATACCAGCTTATATTTATACTCTGAATAAATCTTCACTGATACAGCTGGAATATGGTGGATATTTGCTGTGTCTTATTACCTATTTTTAAACCGTCGTCTATGTGGGCATCTTTCTTTTGAGTAACATGGGGTTAAGTCCTGTATCTGTTATCTGGTGCATAATAACATTGCCATTGCTGGGGGAGGGGTCCCTAGAATAGTAACAAATTACCCCAAAAATGCAGAAGTTTGAAGCAACTAGCACTTATTGGTCCATGAGTCTAGTTGGCGGGCTGGTTCTTCCAGCTCCAGCTGGGCTCACTCAAGCTTCTGTGGTCAGCTGAGAGTCAGATGGGTGGCTCTGCTCACCTTGGCCCAATGGAGACAACTGATACAACCCAGCTCTGCTGCGTGCTTCTCGCCCGTGACAGGTTAGCTCAGGCATGTTCTCATGACAGTCACAGAGAACAGTCACATTATGTAAGCATAATGAGAACTTTTCCAAACTTCTATATGTAGCATGTCTGATAACAAGCATTCTACTCGGCGAAAAAAGCCACATGACCGAAAAGAAGATCAAGGGGGCTCATGAAAATAGACTGGATCCCTTTCAGGGGCAGCACTGCAAAGTTACATGATAAAAGGTTACATGAAGGAAGGGATGAACACTGTAGTAACAATATTGTTATTTATTTTAAAAATCTTTAAGAGGGTAGACCTCTCGTATTAAATATCTTACCACAATTCTCAAAGAGAGAAAGAGAGAGAGAGAAAAGCAAAATTAGAAAAACATCTACACTGGAAAGCTTTTTTTTTCTCTTTTGTGGTGCAGAAGATAAACCCACAGCCTAACACATAGTGGCAAGTATTCTGAGCTACATCCCCAGCCAACAGTTTTCAAAAATAAAAGAAAGAGAAAAGAAATTTGTTTCTTTAGAAGATGCAAAGTACTCATATAGTAAAATATCTACGGATAGAAAATATCCGTCTACCCAGTAGGGGGGAAAAAAGACAAAACACCGGCAAACCATTGGCAGAAAGATAGGAAGGAAGAAAGGAAGGGAAGAAGGAAGGGGAAAAAAGGAAGAAAATTCATAGAATAAGAACTACAAAATGTTTTAAACATCAAAAAATTCTTTACTTCTCTCACCCAAGAGATACTTGAATCCAAAGTAGGATTCCATTTATCTGCTGTTAAACAGGTACAGATAATGTTTAATAAACGCATATATTTTTTTAAAAAAAAGATGTGGGGAAATGGGACTTTCCGATAGAGAATATAAATTGAAATGACCTCTGTGGATTCTAATTTGGAAATATCAATCAAAATGTAAAATGTGCATTCTCATTAAACAGCCAATTCCATTTCTTAAATTTTCCCCAGGACATTAACTTGTATATGTGAGCATCAGCTCCCATACACAGTATGCACTGGAGGCTTATTTGAAATAGCAGGGGAGGGGTTGGGGATTTAGTTCAAGTGGTAGAGCACTTGTAGAGCACTTGCCTAGCAAGCACAAGGCCCTGAGTTCGAGCCCCAGCACTCCCTCCACCTAAAAAATTGAAATAGCAGGAGAAAAGCCCTCATTGGCTTTTAATAAGTGTCATTATGACTTAATGATTTAAGGATGCTATATAACTGTTAAAACAAAAATTTTAAAAGACTGAGTAAGCTCTTTAAAAACAAAGAATGTAGGCTACTAATGCGATTCAATCTCAGGTAAGGGATGCAATATTAAAGAGAGATGGTAAATAGAATTAATTTTTGCCATAATATCAACCCTTGTGAAATTTAATTCTTTTAAAACTTGGCAATAAAATACACATTATGTATTTGCTAGTTTGCTCTCGTGAAGTTTCACTGGTACAAAGTTACTGCCCTCCCCCTAAAACTGACCAAAAACCACTTATAAATATTAGTAAACCAAGTTAAAGGAACTTTATTTATCCTTTAACCCTCAATTTGCATTAATTGGGAGCAGCCATGGGAAATAGTGCCAACCTCACCTCAGGTCAGATGGCTTAATAAAATGAGCTGTTTCATGCCTGGAAATAAATGTATTCCAAATATAAATATGACTCAGTTACAAAACAGATTCTTTTGAAACTACAAAATAACCGCACTGGTAATATATTTGTCCCTTAATTAAAAATGTGTAAAGAACACACATTCCGAGTTCAAGTTGTCCCAGGGAGTGATTCTTATTTTTGCTTTGAATCTTGTGTCAGCAAAACTGGGTAGTCTCCTTTGAGCCATGAGTGAATTCACAGCTCCCTGTTTTCTAAACAGAAGAAGAATAAAAAATGAGTGTGTCTAAATCGGAAGGGTTTAGGGTGTGACCTTGCTCCTTTGTATTTCATTCATCACAGGGAAATCACTTTGAATTTGTCTACTTGAAAGACTTTAATTTGGCTTCTTCTCAGTTTGGTTTGTCCTCAGAGCACCATGAAAAAGATGTTCTGTGTTCATGTTATTGCAAAATTTGGAAGCCACCTCAATGACACCATTTTTCAGTTTCTTCTCAGAAGTTTTATCTTTAAAACCTCTGCCTGTTCTCACTCATTCAGAACAAAGCCTGTGACGTCAGACTGCCTGGGCGAGAGTCCTGGCTAGTCTCGTCTTCACTGTTAGGTGTTGAGTGAAATGTTTCGCCTTTCTCTGCCTCTCCTTTCCTCATCTGGAAAAAGGGGTTATTAAGAATACCTACTTCAGATGGTCATTCTGAAGTTTAAATTCTGTGCAACTAAGTGAAATAATTAGTACAACCCAGTCCATAGAGCATGCCTGATAAGTGCTATGTATGAAAATATTTATTATTGTTAATTACATGAGAAGTTTTATATCATTTCCATGGAGCTAATTTCATATATAGTCTTCAAAGTCTAAATCATCATGATGAGACTTATCATCTCAAAAAATATATATTGAAGCCCAGTATTGTGTTACATAAAAGGCACTGAGTATTTTTAGATATTAATGGCAGAGTAGTGGTATATATTTACTCATAATTTCCATAAAGCCATAACAACAGTTACAAAACAAGTTTTTTCTGGCTTCGTTAATTTAGTCTTTGAGAGTGTCTTTAGGGTACAGTGTCCTTCTTAAATGTCTTGGTCTTCATATTATCAGAGTTTCCGACAGCCTGGCAGTGAGAAGTCCAAAGTTTACACTGGAAGGAAGGTTTATCACAAGAGCAGTGGAGTGAGAGTTGGAAGGAAATACACACGACTTCAAGTCATCTGGGGTGTTCTTTTAAAATGGAAGCGAATTCACAGCAAGCAAGTCAATTTTTAATAAATACGCATCACCTCCCTCCATATTGGGTGTGCGTGCTGTGAAGTCATAGTGTGGAAGAGCCGTTGAAAACAGGGCAAAGCAGTGTCTTCAAGAAGCCCAGATTCAAAAGCAGAGAAAACGTGCACATGCACACACACAGATGCACACCCACGCATCACCAACAATCACTTTAATGATATAACAAGTGCTTTTATGGTGCCATAAATGTTGGGTGTTGGGTCAAAAGACAATAACGAAGTGTATATTTATTTGATGTGGCAGTTAAAGGGAATGAGCTGTTATAGATCAGCGTAGTTAGAACTCAAAGGCATAATGTTGGGTAAAAAATGTAGATGGAGAGATACATATGCAGAGATTCATATCATATATTTAATTAAAAGCACATAAACTCTGTTTGCTGCCCTGGGTACGTAGAAATGTATGTGAATGAGAAACAAAAACAAAGTGCCCTGGAAAGATACAAATTTATGGTCTGGTCTGGGTGTTGTTAAAGAGATTACATTTATGCTTTGTTTTTTAATTAAAAAAAAAAATAAAAAAATGCCAGCACTGGTCCATTCTAGGGAGTGGGAACCCAGCATCTATTGTACTAACCTGTGGTTTTCTGTGATTTCTAAGCTCCCCACAACCACCACCACATAATAATGGGACCACTGCTGAAAAGCAGCTTCTCATTTGCCACGCAGACACTGAGAGATGTCCATGGCCACACAGGCAGACACCACGGTCGGTTGGCCTCCTCTCGTCTTGTTTCTAGCTGTGGGAGTCGTTCCCAGTATGATGGCACTTTGCACCGTTTAGATGGCTCCACAGCTTCATGCTGGAATGCAGACCCTGGTGCATCTGCGACTGGCTCTGTCCCCCCAGGTCATGTGCTGTCCAGCGGGGCTGCTTCCCTGGAGCAGGCACAGCTTTTATACATTAAGACCTATCCCAGGAACTATTCTCTGACATGGAGCCAGTAGCTCTCTCTTACGCCCAAAAATTCTAATTGGTGTACAATTCACATCTGCCTTTTAGTCATCTTCCCAGGCTGGGAATCCAAAACCCTTGGGTCTTGTTCCTGACACTCATGGAAAAGTAGGTCTTTGGGAGCCATGAACATTGTCCTGTGCCTATAGTGCTTTTACAGCCCTTGCGTTAAAATCCATTTCCCTGAAACCATCTCGCCTTCTGAATGAGATTTTATCAAAGTCTATTTGCATGTATTCAAAATCAGAGACAGCTCTGAAACCAGACCCCATTTAAACAGAAATAAGAGCAGTTGCAGATTAATTAAATGTTGAGGAACTTTAATAAAAGAAAATGAAAAACCAATTCACATTTATCTTCTTGTGTTTCCTTTTTTCCAGATCTGCGGTTTCCCTCCCATCGGCCAATCTGCGTGGGTGCCAAGTTCCACACATGATTTAATGCATAAGAAGGTCAGATATCAGGCTTGACTTATTTGCAAACTTGTGATTTTTTGCTATTAATTTTTAGCATTATGGGAACTGTCTTCCAACTTGTGGCATTGCTGGTTTTGTGATTCAACATAGTTTTGAATTCTGTAGGCATCTGGGAGAAATATACATCATGAAATGAACTAAAAACATACATATTGGAAAAAAGAAATTTACAAAACATTCTGCAGAGTCATCAAAAAGAGCATACTTTTCACTTGTTATACAGGAAACTTGTTCCCCATGAAGATCCAACAGTCTTCTCCCGTGTATCTTTTCCTTGAATGCTAAAAAAGCAGAAGAATTAGCTAAGAATTGGTTAAAGCAAGTCAGACAGAGATGCACACCTGTGTGCCGAAGATCCCCTTACTTTACTGATAAACCACAGAACTTCCCCTTTAATGGTGAGGTGTGTGGTAACATCAAGCAGCCTATTTGGAACGCTGGGTCATAGTTTGGAACCCAGTTTGTTTTCATTATTACAGCAACACAGTTTCAGTTTGTCTCTGCATTTAAGATTGTGTCAGCACTTTCTTCTGTGTGTTTATTATTTTTAGCAGTTTAAAAACTCACCATGAAAAAAATGGCTTTCTGGCAGTAAGGTGACATTCAGGCTGGGCCAGCTTCTGGTGGAGTCTATAGAAATGCTCGCTGGCTGCAGGAGTCCAGTCTTTTGAATGCTGTCTTTGTGCTTCCCCTCATCCATGGCCTCTGGCCTATTGTCTAGGCGCCTCAGTTTGGCTGGTGCTATCTGATTGTAACTAGTACTAATATTACAGTGCTCAGTGCCCAGGCTGTCCCTCAGGGTCCCCAGTCTGGCTGCCTCTGTCTCCCAGCCCTCCCTTGAGGGGACGAGTCACGGCTCACACAGCAGAATATACTGCTGGTGATTTGTGGAATGTTCCCAGAAAGGGATCACTGAGAATCTCTGTGATCCTATGGTACACACACACACGCGCACGCACACGCACACACACACACACACACACACACGCACTTTTTGCAAGTAACTCTCCCCTTTTCCAAATAAAGTCTTACAGTGGACTCCATTTTGTAAAACATGGAAAAGGACCCAAAAGAATGTACAGCTTATTAATCCATTTTATATAGTTCTAGAAAAGGTGTAATTAATATACAGTGATAGGAATAATAACCGTGGTTACCTCAGGGAAAAGGGGGGGATTGATAGGCAAGGGGAATAAGGAAATTTTTTTTGAAATGATGGAAACATGTGTTTTAAAATGTAGGCTACATTGTATTTTCATAACTCATCTGTGCATATTACTCTATGTAGATTATGCTTCCATTAACAATAAATACAAAGGGGATAAATAGAGCAAAAAATAAATGAGGTAGTATGGAATGAATGGAAATACTGTCACTAAATATTTGAATTTGCTGTGTGGGCTGTGTACTGAGTCAAGTGTAAGGTCAAGACACAAATTTTCTGAAGATCAAAGACCATGTTCTTCCAGTACTTTCTTTGCTCAGTAATCACCAAAGCCAGGGGAAAAAAATCTCAGAATTCCACACAGTGGAGCCACTAACTAACCTTTGGTGTTTCCCAGCCCATAACGTGGCTCAGGTGTCCTGTGTGGAGGTTTGGGAAGTCCAAGTCCTGAGTACAGTACTTGATTTCACTGGCCACAGAAGCCACGAATTATCACCCTCCCACAGTGTTGTGTCAGAAGCATTAGAGAAGCACCATTGTCCAGATTGGGTCCTCTGAGCTTTAGAGGGCCTGAGAAGCCCCTGAAAAGTCTCTGCAGGGAGGGGCGTTGGTGGGTGGGGTCGCCAACACTAGATGTTATCTTTTGTCTATTCAAATATTCTGCTTCTCTATCAGATTCCATAGCTATAAAGGGTTCCCCAGGTGAAAAATGTATGATGAACATGTACACAATATCCTTATCCGCTGTATGTGACCTCCTTACTCAGCCAGATGCTATGTGCTAATACTCCTTCACCACACTAGCTTCGGCCTTCTAAGCTGTGCGTATGGACGAGGGTCCACGCATGGCACATTCGAGACTGTTCAATCGGATCCCACTGATCCACCCATACTCAACCTAAGAATTATAAATGGTCTAGGTGTCACCCACCCTCCTGCGATGGAAAAGTCCCTCCTGAGCCCCTTTCCAGAATTTTGACCTAATCAGGAATATTATGAAAAAGAGGAAGCATCAAAATAATCTGCAGGCCTGCTAAAGGCACTGAGCATGGAAGTGGTCCCCAGCAGCTCCACACCCAAAGCCCTGTTGATCACTTCCAGAGCAACAAGGTGCCATGGTAAGACCCTGTCCTGCGGGAGTCCTGGAAGAAGCTGTTCTTTAACGTGGGACTGTTGTTGTTCAGTAATCTCTGCTTCCCAGGCACGAACCTTACTGTGGTCACACATTCCTTTGACATGTACAATTAATAATTGTCAGGAAATTCTTCGTAATTTTTTAGTCCTTTGCTCTTACACATTTGAATGCATTTTTCAGTGACCTATAAAATACAGGATTCCTCACATATACCTTAGAAGAGTAGAAGTTCTGCTGACTAAGGTTGACAGACAGGTCTCCGGTGGTACTTGTAAAACAGGCTGCTCATGGAGTCAGTCTTTTTGCTTTTGGAAGGCTTCCAGTATTACCAAGTAATTGCCCTCGGACCTATATCCTCGCCCTAAGATATCTGACCCTCTAACAAGCACCTTCCTCTCCCTGAAATGCTGTGAACCAACCCTATTTAAATTTTCCATTTATTTGTTTTAGAAGTCAGGCAATAAAAGGAAAGATAATGAGTGTGGTTAAAATATTGCTAGGGACGTAGGCCAGGACAGATAAGACAGGACCACCTGGCCGGGACCACCTTTGCCTTATACAGCCTGTTGAAAAGCTGGGACTGAGTAAAACCAGGAAAATGTTTTTGAAAAGGAAATGGTGACAGTATTAGGAAATGGCAAGAAAGGGTCATTCGGAGCCACAGCAGGGAGGATTTGAAGATACTCAAATGTTCCGGCCTTTGAGGCTGTCTTACTTCTCTTCAGAAAGAACAAACTGCCTACTCCTTGGGTGATTTCCCAAACAAGGGCCACAGCCTAGTTCACCCCCAACACAAATTTAGTTCATTAATGAAGCTATGGAAAAACTGAATCATCTTTTTAAAAAAAATTTTTTTTTAATAACCAGAACATTTTTTTTAACCCACACATATTGCGCTTTGCCTGCATGTGACACGAATTTCCTAATCAAATCAAATTTAATTTAGCAAGAGATTTTTCTGGGACCAATTTAGTTTAATGATCACGAGAGAATAAATGAAATTATATAATGTAAGAGTCTGAGCAGAATTTGCTTTTTTGCAGTTCCATTGAAAGGACTTATTTCAAATCATTAAGTCAACTTAACCAAATAGAAAATATCAAGACAGAAATTATGTATCTCCTCCATTCCAAGAACTTTGGGCAAGTGATTCTCCTAGAAACACTCATGAATTTTCTTCCTTTCTTCCTTCCTTCCTTTCCTAAGATATTGCAACATGTGTAGTCGAATTGCAGTTGTTTGTGAGAATGATGGTGAGGGTAAAATGGTAGTGGACTCTCAATGACTTTTTCGCTCTGGTAAGGATACTATCTCTTTCCTAGCTCATTCATTGCCAATATGTTTTCCAGTCTCTTGTCTTTGCTGTATTAGATGGCTGCTGTCTGCATGCAGTGCTCTCACATGTCCCCCAAGATACCTACTAGCTCACTCTCTCACCTTTTGCAAATCTTGACTCAGAGAGCATCATCTTCCCTAACCTCTCTATTTAACATTTCACTTCAGCCTCACATCAAAGCCAGCCCCATTCAATCCTAATTCCCCTCTTTGCTCTTTCACATACAAGCCTCTGTCTTGCTCTCTCTCTCTCTCTCTCTCTCTCTCTCTCTCTCTCTCTCTCTCTCTCTCTCTCTCCTTTTCCCTTTTCTCCCTCTCTCTACCGTCCCTCCCTGTCCCCTGTCCTCTCTTTGAGGTGAAGACCTCACTATGTTACCAAGGCTGGTCTTGAACTCCAGGGCTTGAGCAATCTTCTCGCCTCAGTGCTGGGAATACAACCGAGCACTATGTAACTCGGTTTTGTCGTCAATCTGTCTACTAAAATGTAAGCCCTCTGATCATGGAATGAAGACCTTTGTCTGCTTTGTTTACAGACATATCCCAAGGACCTAGAATTAAGCTGCCACATAGTAGATACCTTGTACATATGTGCTGAGTGAATAGATTGCTTTTATGTTTATCTGTTATCCAAAGCTCCAAATTTAGTCCATATAAATGTATCAGTTCTTCCTTTGTAATTTCTTCCATTGTTTACACACTTAAATATTTCGCCATTTAGAGATCTATTAAATGTTTAGTATTTCCTTGTTCTTTAAAAATTTTTTCATTGAAATAATTACTCTTTAAACCAAACGGCACTTTTAGGGTATATAATGTGCTATAAGTTTCTAACTAGCTATTTTCCCCCAAATTTTTCATTTATTCTCAGTTTCTAACTTGCTCCATGCCCCCTCATTAGTTTATAAGGCTGTCTTCCAGAAATTCTATATTAAATTCACACAATAGTGTCTGATTAGAATGTGTCTAGTCTGCTTTGTTGTCTACTGACGAATGTTTTAAACTGTTACCATTAGTATTTGCTGACAGTCTTACTCCAAGTCTTTGGTTGAACTAGAAGCAAAATTTAAATCTCTTAATTCCCAAATACATCCATGAGAAGTGGTAGAATGAGCAAGGGTCCTGTAGCATTTATTCAGATGAAAAAAATAGTTCATCACAAAATGGCCGTCTCTTTCGCAAAATGATCTGCTTACCTAGTTTATGTTAAATACATGTTTTTACACTTGTTGATTTCTGTGCCGAGTTGACCCGTTTCATGAGCACCTTCAGTGGCAGCCATCTGAGAACACCACACTGATTGGATAACTTTTTCCTGAAATGTGAGACCACAGCAAAGCCAGCAATTTCTGGTTTGTGACTGTGGTTCTCGTTAATAATAAATGAAGCAGCTAGTTATCACCTCCCCTTAGGAAAATATGTTGTCAAATAAATATTTATTAAGCTTTTCTCTATGCAAAACACTATACTATGCCACTAGGAAGTGTGAAAAGTACCATCAATTTTACTTCCCTGGAGAAACTTAAAATTAATTTGAGGATGCAAGATATGTATGCATGAAAAAGATAAATACTATTTCTAGTTATTTGTTGTTAGTCGTTTTGAACAAAGCCAAATGAATGGGGCCAATATTACATATTCAAGATGTTAAGAAGAGAAAGAGGTGACGGTGGATTGCAATGATCTATGAAATTTTTACTGAGAACATAAGAATCTGTATCAAGCTTGGAAGAATAAAAAAAAAATGGACTTTCATAGAAGAAGAGAAATGGAGAGGGAGGGTGATTAGTCCAAATTCCATTTCCAACATTTAGCAGTTGTTTTGTTTTTGTTTTGTATTTATTATTGCTTTAAGCAATGGCTGGTTCCATTTCTGGACTATTGCTGTATTATGGTTTAATACATGTCTGAACTTTTCTATTTCTACTTTAAACATGTGACATAGTAACATAACTTCAAAGTCAAAGTTAATAAGGGGAAAGTCTAGCAAGGATGGTCATATTTTGACAGATTATCAAAAGACAAGAAGACTGTTTCCCTGCTCTTTTAAAATCATTTGCAATTAACCAAGGGCAGATGAATCACTTTCTTTCAATACTGTTTTTCTTCCTTTGAGAGGAAGCATTTAATGCAGCGGAGTGTATCAGGCCAACCATTAGATGTCAGTGCTGACAGGACTGGAGACAGCAATGATGAGCTGCCTGTCTTGTATCAGCTAGAGCACGTCACTTAGTAGTGAGCTTAACCTTTTCCTCCCAGAAAGTCTTTTATGCGAGGCATTAATAAACAACCAATTCATCTGATAAACTACATATTTGGCTTCTTTCATTTCTATTGCCTGTTACTGTTGTCTATCAAAGGATGAAAGACAGTGAGCCAGAAGCAGGAAGCAGGAGTTTAATCTACAGCCTGAGGAGATATACTCTGAATGTATAGGAGTCTGCTGAAATGATCCATTTAATTCACTTTATCCAGATATTTCCATTTAATCCAAAATGCTGTCACATGTATTTTGTATCTCCTATTTAATTTTAAATAGTGTAGTACTCATTTTGAATCAAAGCAGACTTAGCATTGTAATATACTGATGGAAAGGGGGTTTACTTCTTTGATTTTCTGGCAACCAGAAACAATAAACAGATGCTCTAGCATATCCCACTTAGCAACCAACAGATAAGAGTACGTGGACCTTTAGTTTCTTAGTTTAAAAAAGATGTATCATGTACAGGTACAAAATAACCATGTTGATTATGAACATTATGTATACAATGTACCGATACATGTTCTTGGTAAAAATAATAAAAACAATTTAAAAAAAAAATGAATAAATGGGCAAGTGAAATAGATAGACACTCTTCAAAAGAAGTTTAGAGAGGCAAAAAATACAGGACGAAATGTTCAGCACCACTGGGCGTTACAGAAGTGCAATTAAAACACCACCTAGATTCTGTCTTACCTCAGAAAGGATGTTCATCCTCAAGAAATCAAATAATAAGAAAGGTTGGCAAGGCTGCAGGGCAAACAGAGCCCTTCTACACTGATGGGAACATAAACTGGCGCAACCACTATGGAAATCAGTATGGAGAGTCCTCAAGAAACTAAAACTAGAAATTCCATTTGACCCAGCTATTCCCCTTCTAGGCATCTTCCTGAAAGAGTTAAAGATGACATATCGCAGTGCTATATACATACCTATGTTAATAGCAGCACAAGTCATAATAACTAAGTCTTAGAAGCAGCCTATATATCCATCAATGGATGGATAAAGAAAATGTGATATTTACACACAATGGAATACTTCTCTGCCATAAAGAAAGAAAATTGAGTCATCTGTAGGAAACTGGATGCACCATGAGACCATAAAGTTAAGCAAAATAAATCAGACACACCAGCTTAAATACTGCATGATTTTTCCTATATGACAAGCCCAAATTATAAAGAGCAAAATAAAAAATAGATAGTAGGAAGTAGGGAGATAGAACTTTTCCAATGGGATGGGGATCAGGAGGTGGAAGGAACAGAGGGCAAGGGGATGAAAAAGAGAATGAAGATGTGTTGTGTACATGTGCCAACTCCACACAAGGAACGTAAACATTATGCACAGCAAACACATACTAATAAATATTAAAAATAAAAACACAACTAGTAAGAAATTTCTCCCAGTTGATTTCAAACTAATAAAATTCAAGGAGAATAGAGGCAGAAGCCAAAAAGTTGACACTAGCTAGTTTTCTGTTCTTGTATTTTACAATTAAAGGGAAGTTAGAACAGAAGCAACTGTTGACAAGATGGCCAGATGACATCTAGCAATAGCTAGCAACAGAATTCCTCTAAGGAAAGAACTGTATTTATTTGGAAAATGACTTGACCACTGTGCTTGGAGGTTGAAAGGTAAATCTCCAAGGGGTCTGTGTTAGAATTGAATTGCTCTACCAGAAGCAAAGGGAGGTTTTGGTTATTACTTCAGAGAGAGGAGGGAGAAAGAATGAATAAATAGTGCCACACCAAGAAGAGGATAGAGAGAAGACAGAAGGCTACAAAGTGACTCTGTCTGTGGCCCCTCAGGCCCTCAGGAAAGGGGCTGAGGAGTGCAATGCTAATGGATCCATCATAGAAAGGACCTACTTTTGATGTAAGCAAACATAAGGTGAAAGTGAGGCAGAGGAAATCACAGGGGTGGTGTCCATGGTGGTCTGGGGGGATGCGACTGTAGAAATCTTTCAGAATGGGGGTTCAGGCTAAAATGAGGAAGAGCTCTTTTACCAAAAGATGTAGCGCATTCTGGTAGTTTACAGCAGTGCTTACAAGTTTTAATGTCCATACAAACCACCAGGGAATCTTGTTTAAAATGCTAATTCTAAGTCAAGAGGTCTAGGGCAGAGCCTGAGAGTCGACATTCCTGACAAACACAGCTCCAGGGTGACACCCATGATGCCATCCACACACCACACTGAGCAGCAAAGTGGCTCTAGGCCAGCAATGGTGAACCTTTTAGAGCTTTCGATGATGCAAACAGCACGGGGCAGCACGCTGTTTGTATCTTTGAAACACGTGTCACATGTTCATCACGACCACTCTAGCACCACGTTTCTCAGCTTCGGGTGCTAATTTTGCCATGTATCACCTGTGCCACTCTGACGCAACAGTCGAACTTGCCTTTTCTTGTTCTCTCAGCTCTACCATCTCGATAGAGTTGCTGAGAAGGTTAAATCAATCAATGCATGTAAAAAGCTTGGAACACTATGTGCCTGACACATAACAGAACTACATACATAAATAATGTTAGCCGCTACTGCTTATTATGATTATTTGTCTAGTTGGTTTGAAAATAAACCAATCATATAAAGAGTTGAGTATTTCTTAAGACTCACTTGGACTCTGATGTAAAACAAAAACAGGTTCACATTCCACCTTTGTAGCCTCGACCTTTTCTAGTCCTACAGGTTAAATGACGCCAGCTACTCCAAGTACGTGGCCTGATAACCAAGGAGCACACCTTCTGCCCTTGCTGAAAATTAAATTCTGAAATTTACTAAGAAATTGCCCAGGCACGTATGTTTATATTTCCCCTCTATTCACATGGTACGAAATCGTCTGCAGAGGTAGGAAGACCACATATAAAAATCACATATAAACTTCATTTTGACTTCCACTTAGTGTGGTTTACAATTTTTTTTAGAATTCAAACTGTTTAAATTGGATTACATGTTCAAATAATTGATTATTGGAGGAATCGAATGTCAGCATCAAATACATGCAGCAGACAGACCTACTCGGAATTGAAAAAACAATGCGATGGAAGAATCTGTAAATTTTGTATTTTTGATAAATATAAGTTTTTTCCCCTACTTTCCAGCTATGGATTGAAAGAGGTAAGTTCTACTTTAAGCAAACCTTACAGAGGAGTATTAGTATTTACAGAACAAATAAAATGGGCAGGAAATGTTTATTTAGCAAAATCCTTTCACTCATAATAGCTGCTTTATTTAAGAAGTTACTGAATAAACTCAAAGTGCATTTTGTACCCAACATCGTCCAAGACTCAGCTCCGGTGTAAAAGGGGATCATTTGATAAGATACTGTGGGAACAAAGTAAGTAAATGCACAGTTTACAGAACTGGCAGACAATAAGATACTATTACAAGATACTGAAATGGGTTGGGGATAGACTCCCAGACTGAATTTCTAAATCCTCCTATTTAGGTACATTTTTCAGCCTTCTGGAGTCTTCTGACAGAGGTCCTGGAGAGGTTCTGCTTGTGGCAGTTAACTGGTGTTTCTCCTCACATAGAATTAGGGACTTTGGAGGACTGAAGCTTTCTCAGAGTTTGCACTTTACCACTCCAAGTGTTCTTAGTTGCCAGTAGCACTGGTGGGCCTGGGAGCTTGGCAAAAGTACAGAATCATCATCATCCCCCTGCACCCCCACAATCCGGGAAAACGGAACCTGCCCTTTCAAAGATCCCCAGGTGCTTTTTATGTACAGTAAAATTGGAGACGCCTGAGTCAACACTCAGTGCCAGGAGCCCTGCATAGTTGGCTGCATTATGTGATTATTGTTACTGCCCAAAGAATCTTCAAAAATAGAACCGAGACATTGACACAGCTCCTGTCCTGCTCGGCTTGGGGGGACATTGCCATTTTTAAGGTTAGAAATGTCATTCCCAGGAAGCAAAGAATAGGGTCCAGAAAATGTGCTTAGGACCAGTGATTGCCTAGAGCATGAGTTTTGCTAGAACAGCCCAGTCACTGAGGAAACCATGCTGGTAACTTTATCTGGAGCCACTGGAAGCTCTTCTGAAGACATCATTTTAGGGAAACCGTGAATATCAGTAGGCCTGCTTTTAAAATTTGTTGGTGAGTAAAGAGGGGAGCAAATGGGAGAGAAGTGGACCAGAGTGTAATATTCATGAGAAAACGTATTTATGGTTCACTTACTCATGTGTTTTATGTTGCTACCAACCCCAGACTGGCCCATTTAACAGCACTCAGGCAGTATTTGTGTCCAGAAAGGTGGCAGGATGTTGGGAAGGGAAGTCGGAGCTAAAAGCTTTGATCTTCTCTGTAAAAGATTACACGCAGGACTGTATAATAAAATGATCGTGAGGCTATACCCACATACTACGCAGCCACAGGACACACCAATTCTCATAACAAGAAATAACTTTCAGTGGGATGTTCTAGGAGAGTCAAAACCTTGATAGTAACAATGGGAAAAAAAAAAAATGTTCACAATATCCCTTTGCTCCTGGGCAACTATCCCTTGCAGTAATTGGCTTTGAGTTTGAAAGGGAAAGTTCAAAAAGGTTATTTAGGATGCCTGGGGACCAAGCTACTACCTGCACCTTCAGGAGGTCCCCGCAGGCCTTAGACACTGAATTACTCAGGAGGGCCATAAAATAGAGGTGGGAGCCAAGGCAAATACAATAAACCCTTTCTTATTTGTTAGATGTAGATTAGATTCTGAAGAGAAAAAAAAACAATACTTAACCCCTTACCTACTTATCTCAGGCATTTTCCAGACATTACTGTTTCCTACTTCTGTATGAAATTATGGAAACATGGTTTTTGATTTGACAAATTAAGGGAATTTAAGCTTCTACTACTAGTTTGTTTTCCTAAGTGGTGAACAACAAAGTGAAATTCATACCCATAGCATTGTTTCTCTCCAAATCACTATTTTGTAAAACTTCATTTCTCTCTTCCAAATCCTTCTCTACTTTCTTACCTTATAAATATGCTTCAAAATAGTATTCATAATGGTAATTTCCCATGGACTTCTGAGACTGTTTTTCCTGGCCATATGCTTTAGCCCAGTATTGTCCATTGAATATATAAACCACAAATTCAAGTCACACATGTAATATTAAATCTTCAAGTAACCACATTGAAAAGCAAAAACAACCATCAAAGTTTATTTTTCATACTATATTTTATATAATTCAGTATCCAAAATACCATTCCAATAAGGAACCGGTCTAAAAATTGTTACTGTGATAATTTACAGTCTCTTTTTTGTGCTAAATCTTCCAGATCTGTTGCAAATTGGACACTAACCGCACATATCCCTTCAAACTACACATTTGTGAAGCGGCTAATAGTTATGCAGTAGTTTCCAACTACTATATTGAACAGCACGGCTCTGGCTCTTGTTCCTCACATTCTAGAGTCAGGTTACTTTAGGGAACCTGATGATAATTGTGACTCTCCTTTCCAGAAAAATTCCTATCAGCTATAATCATACATAAACTTCCGGGGTTTATAAAGTTCTAGAAGTCCATCTTGGACTCATATTTCCCCCAAATTGGCATAATTCCATCTCTGGTCTTATTTTTTTTAATGTTGACTATTTGGTTTTACATAAGTTGCCTAAAAATGAAGCTATATGTTGTATCTGTGAAAAGTAAGTCTCAGTTTTTCCAACATAAAAAGATAACTATAAAATTTTGACTGTTGATTTGTTTAAATTGTTTATCCACAGACCTACCTCCAAAACTCATTTTTTATATCATTCTTTGGGATATGTTACCCAGTGATTTGGAAAACAGAGGAAGAAACTCTTCTATAAGGCTTCCTCTGAAAGGACGTAAGAACTAAATGGAGTCTTAGGGGGCATACTATTAAGCCAATATAATAACTACTTATTAAGCCCATCTAGTGACATAGGGATTGGGACTAAGAGATGGAGGTTGAGAAGAGGAGAGCCAGGGAGGTGACTTATATGACTGATGTAGGCCTTAAAGAGGTGGATCTTGCTCTTACGTTCTTTGCTAGCTTCCTGCTGTCACAATCCAGTAGGGAGAATCTAATGGACAGAAGGGAAAGGCACCAAAAGGCTGACTACTTGATTCATTCAGCATAGATTTCAAGTTCAAGTTTACAAACTCAAATCTACCAAAGACTGAACAGGTAACTTGAACAAATCATTTCTTAAAGAAATGGCAATTTGGATTTCTTAGTGTCATGCCAGCTTTTTTTAAAATGTTGACTCGTTTATCATTATTATTGTACTGAACACTGATACTTACACTTCATCTTTGGTGCTACAAACACCAATGCAAACACTGATTGTGGATTCTAATTCAGGGTAGATTAGGGCAACAGGAGATCAAGAAAGTCTGCCAAAACATCCGCAGTGGTTCTAAACTCGGAAATGTGTCCGTTCTTTTTGTTGATACCACTGTGATAAGTGGGCTGGGTGCTACTGGCCTTGAGGACATTTGATATAAGGGACAGTCCTGCACCCAAAGATTTGTCTTTCCCTAAATGGTATCACATCCTGTTGAGAAAACACTGAAAGAGTAAAGGAATTCTCCAGGTGCCTGCGTGGTGTGGTCAGGTTCAACCTGGGTGGGGCGGGAGCCTTTTTTTGTAATGAAGACAGAGAGCATTTTCCTGGGGTTGGACTGCTGTGGCAGACAGACTTCAAGGATTTGGGGTTCCTGACCACCTTTGGCTTCTCTCACCTTTCTGCAAAGATTTTCAGAAAGATTTTATTGCCTCTCTTCTGGTTTTAGTAAACTTACACTTTTCAGAGAGTGCTTTTTTCCCCACGAGCCCAAATATCACATGGTTTCTTTTATAGGAGAAATCCAAAGTGTAGATAAAGAGCAAAATAAAAGATACTTAATAGGAAGTAGATGTTTAGAGTTATAAGTTTATTCTTTATGAATTGACTTTCAAAAAGCATTGCCCCAGGGAGATTCCTTGATTCATTGCACCTGAGAGAGGGCCCCTGTTGCTAATGTAGTCCCTTCTGCTCATCAAGATTCCTGGTGACCTACCTATTACACTATAACTCTTTTAGTTAACTCTTGTGGACGTGCTAAAGTACAAAAGTTTCAGTGGCACACCAATATAACAACATTCACAACAAGATATAAAACATTTCCGGTATCTCCAAAGGTTTCCTGTTGCTTGCCCTGTCTTTGCCTCCCCTTTCCCTCACGGGTTGCCAGTATTCTGACTCTCATCACCACTGACTCCTGATTTTTTTTGCCTGTTCTTGAACATCTCATATAGATAGATATTAGTTAATATGAATTCTTGGTATTCGATGTTTTGGGTTCAGTATACATCTGTAAGATTCATATGTGTTAGTGCAAATGTCAGTATTTCATTCTTTTTTATTGCTGAGTATACTGATTTTTTGGGGGGGGCGGTGCAGGGCCTTGTACTTACAAAGCAAGCACTCTAACCACTGAGCTAAATGCCCAGCCCTGAGTAGTATTGATTATATGGCTACACCATAATTAGTTTATTCATTGTCTTTTTGATTAATAGGAAACGGGATTAGTTGAGTTTGGGGCTTTCTTTTTTTGATAGATTTTTATTAAAATTTATCCAAAATTACGCAAACTTACAGGCCATTACATAAGCTTACAGACCACAATATATTGTGTCTTTTGCTTATGACAGTGAGCAATGCAAACAACCACATAAATGCAGCATTAAGTCACAACTACATAAAGTTACCATAGTACCTAGTATACGTTTCACTGTTTTAAGACTGAATTATTAGGTTCTTATTTTTAACATATCATTATTCCTCTGGATTCCCATTCCCCTCCCCCTTTTCCCTCTTCTTGTTCCCTTGAACCTTTGTCTATTAGCTTATATCTAACACTTTGCCTTTTTATATCCATTGTTTACCCTTTTCTTTTCTTTTCTTTCTTTTTTTTTTTTTTTTTTTTTTTTTTTTTTTTTTTTTTTTTTTTTTTTTTTTTTTTTTTTTTTTTTTTTTTTTTTTTTTTTTTTTTTTTTTTGTATTTTGCCTCACTCAAATGACGGATACCATACGGTATTCCAGCTTGCGAGTCTGGTTTATTTCACTCAACATTATATTTTCCAGGTCCATCCATTTTCCTACAAATGACTCTAGTTTGTCATAATTTATAGCCAAATAGTATTCCATTATGTATAGATACCACATTTTGTTTATCCAGCTATCTATTGATGGGTGTACAGGTTGCCTCCAGAATTTAGCTATTAGAAATTGTGCTGCTATGAACATTGTTGTGCAAGTATCTCTGTAGTATGATGTTTCTAGCTCTTCAGGAAAGATACCTAGTAGGGGAATGGCTGGGTCATATGGAATTTCTACTTTCAGGCTCTTGAGAAATCTCTCTACTGATTTCCATAATGGTTGTACTAGTTTGCATTCCCACCAACAGTGTAGGAGGGTTCCCTTTTCACAACAGCCCTGCCCGCATTTGTTATTGTTTGACTTCCTAATGATTGCTATTCTTTCTGGGGTAAGGTGGAATCTTAGAGTTGTTTTAATTTGCATCTCTCTAATAGCCATAGATGTTGAACATTTTTTCATATGTTTGTTGGCCATTTGCATTTCTTCCACTGTAAAGTATCTGTTCATTTCTCTGGCCCATTTCTTGAGTAGGTCACTGATTTTAGGTAGTTTAATTTTTTTTGAGTTCTTTGTATATTCTATTTATCAGTCTTCTGTCTGAGGAGTAGCTAGCAAAGATTTTTTCCCATTCTGTGGGTTTTCTCTTCACCATACTAATTGACTCTTTTGCTATACAGAAACTCTTTAGTCTAATATAGTATCATTTGTTGATTCTTGTTGATATTTCCTGTACGACTGAGGTTCTGTTTAGGAAGTCCTTTCCCACTCCTATGTCTTCAAGTGTTTTACCTATTTTGTCTTCCAGAAAGTTTAATGTTTCTGTGTTAATGTTTATATCTTTGATCCACTTTGGTTTTAGTTTAGTATATGGTGAGAGATATGCGTCCAGTTTCATTCTTCTACAAACTGATGACCAGTTTTCCCAACACCATTTGTTAAATAGGCTATCTTTCCTCCAATGTATGTATTTGTATCCTTTGTCAAAGACTATATATTTGAGTATGTCTGGAGAACTTTTGATATCCTCGATTCTGTTACATTGGTCTATGTACCAGTACCATGCTATTTATTCCAGAACCATGCCATTTTTATTATTCTTGCTTTGTAGTATAGCTTGAAGTCTGGGATTGCTATGCTACCTGCTTTGGTCTTATTGCCCCATATTGTTTTTGCTATTTGGGGTTTCTTCTGGTTCCATATAAATTTTAGGATTGTTTCCTCTAGTTCTGTAAAATATGCTGTTAGTATTTTAATTGGGATTGCATTGAAACTATATAACTGTTTTTGAAGTATGACCATTTCAACAATATTTGTTCTGCCTCACCAGGAGCAAGGGACATCTTTCCATTTTCTGGTATCCTCTTCAATCTCTTTTTTCAGAGTGCTATAGTTTTCTGTGTAGCAGTCTTTTACTTCTTTAGTTAGGTTGATTCCTAAGTATTTCATTTTTCTTGAAGCAACTGTGAATGGTATTGTTTTCATAATTTCCTTCTCATCCTGTTCATTGTTGGTATATACAAATGCTAATGATTTTTGCATGTTGATCTTATATCCTGCTACTTTGCTGAAGTTGGTCATTAATTCTAGGAGCTTTTTGGTGGAGTTCTTTGGGTCTTCCATGTAGAGTATCATGTCATCTGCAAATAGTGATAATTTCAGTTCTTCCTTTCTTATATGTATTCCTTTTATTTCTTCTTCTTGCCTAATTGATCTGACTAAAGTTTCAAGTACTATGTTAAATAACAGAGGTGATAGTAGGCATCCTTGCCTAGTTCCTGATTTTAGAGGGAATGCTTTCAGTTTTTCCCCTTTTAGTATGATTCTGGCTGTTGGTCTGTCATAGATAGCCTTTATCATATTCAGGTATGGTCCTTCTACACCTATTTTCTTCAGGGTTTTTATCAGGAATGTGTATGGGTTTTGTTGAAGGCCTTTTCTGCATCTATTGATATGAACATGTGGTTTTTGACCTTACTCCAATTTATGTGGTGTATTACGTTTATAGTCTTTCATATAAGGATGTTGAACCATCCTTGAATCTCTAGAATGAAACCTACTTGATCATGATGTATTGGCTTTTTGATAATATGTTGCATTCTATTTGCTAATATCTTGTTGAGGATTTTCGCATCTATGTTCATTAAGGAACTTGGTCTATAGTTCTCTTTTTCAGTTGGGTCTTCATCTGGCTTTGGGATCAGGGTGTTACTGGCTTCCATTAATGAGTTTGGAAGCACTCCATCCCTTTCAAGTTCCTTGAACAACCTGAGAGTATTAGTGATATAATTTCTCTAAAAGTTTTATAGAATTTGGCTGTGAATCCATCAGGTCCTGGGCTTTTTTTTTTAGTTGTTAGATTCTTTATTGCTAAGTCAATTTCTTTGCTTGTGATTGAATTGTTGAGTATATTAATGTCTTCTTCAGTCAGTTTTGGTGGTGCATTTGTGTGTAGAAATCTGTCCATTTCTTCCATATTTACTAGTTTGTTGGAATATAATTTTTCAAAATAGTTACTATCTTCTGGATTTCGACAATATCTGTTGTGATTTCACCTTTGTCATTTCTAATTGCATTTATATGGGTCTTTTCTCTCTTTCTCTTAGTAAGTTTTGCTAGTGGCTTGTCTATTTTATTTATTCTTTTAAAAAACCAACTCTTTGCTTGATTTATTTGTTGTATAGTTTTTTTGGTGTCAGTTTCATTAATTTCTGCTTGCATCTTTATGATTTCCCTCCTTAGTTTCGGTTTGGGGCTGGTTTGTTATTGTTTCTCTAGTATCTCAAGACTGTTCATAGGGTTGTTTATTTGGGCTTGTTCTGTTTTCCTGATGTGTGCATTAATTGCAAAAAATGTTCCTCTTAGGACTGTTTTCAACGTGTCCCAAAGGTTTCTTTGAGTTGTATGGTCACCGTCATTATCTTCTGGAAATTTTTAAATTTCTTCTTTAATTTATTCTGTGACCCATTGTTTGTTTAGGAGTATGTTGTTAAGTTTCCATGAGCATTTCCCTTTTCTGACTTTTTTTCTTTCATTGATTTCTATTTTCATTGCACTGTGGTCAGATAATATGAATAGGATAATTTTAATTTTTTTATATTTACTTTGGCCAGCCTTGTGAACTAGTATGTGATCTATTTTGGAGAAAGTACCATGTGCTGCTGAAAAGAATGTATATTCTGCTGTGGAGGGGTGGAATACTCTGTATATATCTGTTAGGTCCATATGTTCAAGGGTGCGGATCAGCTCTGAAATTTCTCTGTTGACTTCTTGTTTAGTTGATCTGTCTCTTCGCGACAGTGGGGTGTTAAAATCCCCTAAAATAATTGTGTTAATATTTATTTGATCTCTTAATTTTAGCAGATTTTGTTTTATGAAGGTAGATTCTCCAGTATTTACTGCATAAATGTTTATCAAAGTTTTCTCTTCCTGTTGTATTGTTCCTTTAACTAGTATGTGGTGACTTTGTCTCTTCTAATCTGTTTTAACTTGAAGTTTACTGTGTCTGATATTAGAATTGCTACCCCTGCTTGTTTTCTAGGTCCCAGTGCATGAAATATTGTTTTCTATACTTTAATTTTAAATCTATGAATATCTTTTTGGATTAGATGTGTTTCTTTTTTTTTTTAATGTTTCTTGAAAGCAACAGATTGTAGGGTTCTGTTTTTTGATCCGCTCTGCCACTTTGTGTCTTTTGATTGGAGAGTTGAGGCCGTTTACATTAATAGATATTACTGAGATGAGCTGGTTATTTGCCATCATTATCGTCTTTGTCTGTTGGTTTCTTGTTTTACTTTTTCTGATGTATTCTGTTGTTGTTTATCCCCTGACCTCACTGATTTTCTCAGTGTTTTCAGCTGCATCTACTCCTACATTTCTGTCTAGGATATTCTTCAGTATTTTCTCTAGACCTGGTTTAGCTCTCATATATCTTCTGAGCTGGTCTTTTTCATGGAAATATCTAATTTCTCCATCAATTTTAAAGGATAATTTTGCTGGATACATTAGCTTGTGTTGGAAGTTATTCACTCATAGAGCTTGAAATACTTTGCTCCAAGCTCTTCTGGCCTTCAGGGTTTGTGCCGAGAGATCTGCTGTGATTCTAATTGATTTATCTTTATACATGATTTTTTTGTTTTTCTCTGACTGCCTTTAAGATTCTATTTTTTTTTGCTGGCAATCTGTGAGTTTGATAAGGATATGCCTTGGTGAATGTCTACTTTCATTGTAGTTATTTGGCATCCTATAAGCATCACTTACTTGCATTTTAAGGTCTTTTTTTATATTTGGGAAGTTTTTTCAACTATTTCTGTAAGCTTATTTGTGAATCCTTCTGTATAGTCTTCAAGCTTTTCTTTGACTCCTATTAGCTTTAGATTATTGTTTTTTGTTTGTTTTCATCTAGGATCTCCTGTATGGTTTTTTCTTGTTCATTTATTTTCTTTTTGGCTTATTTGAGCTCCTTTTCATAATCTACTATTTTGTCCTCAATATCAGAAACCCTATCTTCACACTGATCATTCTGAGTATGTATAAATTCTATTGTACTCCTGATCTCTGGAATCTCTACTTAACACTTTTTTGAAGTTTCCATGCCTTTGTTGAATCTGTCATTCAAGCTTTGGACTGTCTTGGTTAGTTCATCCAATTTTTTGTCTATTTCACTGAAATCTACTGTGGGCATATTGAGTGACATTGCTGTAAATTTTTGGTTCATTTCCTCATGAAATTCTTCTATTTTTTTCATTTCTTCTGTGAACTTTTCATAGATTTCTGCTATCTGGTATTTTTTTTTCTTCTACTTTACTTTTGTCTTGTTCTGCCTTAGGAGAGTTCAGGGTAATTGGGGGTTTTCTTGCCCCTTGTTTCTCCATTGTCTTGTTTGTAGCTGTGTTAGTTTATATTTATATATCCCTCTTCTCCCCACCCCACCCCCACCCCTACCACCCAGATTTTCTTCTCTCTTTTGAGGGGGTTGCTACTAGATGGGGATGGGGGGAATGAGCAGAGTTTGTGGTTATATGAAGATTTTAAGCAGTTTGTTGCTTTTCTGTAAATTTCAGTTTTTTTGTGTCCCATTCTTAAATTTGCTGCTTCAGTTGTTTAATTAATTCTGTTCCTGTCTCTGGGGTTTCTTACTAGGATATTTCACTTTGAAACAGTTTCTCTGGTTTAAGTCTTACACCTTTTCTATATAATAGTCATTGCAGTTGTTCTTCCTCCCACTTGTCTGTTCCCTAGACAAGGGAAGGAACCCAGCCCACTACTAAGAAACAGTGGAAGCACAATTATACAGTAGTAAAACAGCCTAATGAACTTTGTAACAGTAAAAGGAGATACTAAATAACACAAAAACAAAGTATACAAGCTTAAGTCAATGAAAAGTCTACCAGGAGCATCAATTAGATATTTCAGTGGGTCATTGTGTTTATGTTTCCCAAATCCTTTCTTTACCCTTATATTTAACAGTAGTTTAAATGGATCTACTTTCCAAAGCCCAGGGGGATAGATGTCTAGTTAAAGCCAAAGTGGTAACATATAAGAAATAGAGCTCTAAGGAGAAAGAACAGAAACATGAAAGAGATTTATTTTTCCCTTCTTCTTCTAAGTCTTCTTCTATGTTCTATAGTTTGAACTTAAGGAAATAGTAGAGGAACAGTGGATTCTACTAATATTAAGGACTTGAAGTTGTAGCTTTGGGAAGGGGTATCAGGGAAGATTATATACAAAATTGGTATATAGCATGATAAAAATGCAGGAAATATTGTATAGAAGGAGGAAAACAGTACATAAAAACTGAGTAAAAGTTAATGGACAAGGTAAGAAATTTTAACAGTTAAAATCTTACAAAATTATAAAGAGTATTATACTGCTAAAAACTAAGAAGATACTACTGTCAAATGAAGAATTGCAGTAAGATTTAAAAGAGAAAGGAAAGAAAAAGATATTAACAGAAGCAAATGTGGAGAAAGGGAAGAGAAAGAAAAGAGAGTGAAAACAAATGAAGGTACCATCAGGCAAGAATTTAAACAGATTGAAAACACATACACACACACACACACAAAGCCAAAAAAAAAAAAAAATTAAATCAAAACCAAAGAAAAAAGAAAAAAAAAACAAAAAAACAAAGCAAAACAACAACAAAAAACCACTCTCTTTTGTGCCTTTGGCTCTAAGTCACAGAGCTCCAGTTCGGGTGTTTATGTTTATGTTTATGTTGGGCTCTCGGGTGCAGTCTGTGCCCAGCGCTGAGCTGGGTGTGGAGACTGTTAATGGTAGCAGTGAGACCTCACAGTGAGCTACTAGACATTTATCTGGGCACTCAGATTGGCCACTGACCATCACAGTAACAGAGTCTGAGCTCTCTGCAGCCCGCTGATTTAAATCGGCAGTCTGCTACTTTCCCCCACTGAAGTTCCAGCCCAGCAGCCTTTCCCAAGGAGAAGTGGCGATCCCTTCCCCCTTCCGATCCTGTCTCTATGGTAGAGCGCGGGGCTCCGCCTTCACTCGGCCACCATGAGCCCGGGGTCACTGAGGGTGCTGTGGGTCCGGTTCCAGTTGCTTTTTCTCACTCCATAAGCTTGTTACTAATTCAGTATTCCTCCACAGTAGAGAAGGAACTTTATGCTGACTTTTTGCTGGCAATCGTGCCAGGGCCACACGTGCTGCTTCCCGGGTTCGCTGGTCCTCTCTGCTTCCCGCCAGTGTCTGCCAGCTGTGTCTTGTTCCTGCTGATTCCCACCACTCTAGCCTCTGCCACGCATGCCGTGCTGTCTCACCCCTCTCCGTGTTTTGATCGGGTCTCCTCCACATGTATTGCAGGGTTCCTTTTTTCTTGCAAACTCTGGAGCTGTGTCCTGGTCACGCGGCGCTGCATCCCTGTCCCGTCTCTCCCATCTCTGCTTGGATTATTGTGTAATTCTTGATCCTATTTTCTTCCTTGCTGCATAAATTCCATTCACTTGCGGTCCTCTCCAGCCCTTTTTTTTTAACACCTGTGAGTGCTTATTCCTGGAGGGTCTGATACATTGACCATTCCACCATCTTGGGTCTCTCTGAGTTTGGGGCTTTCTTTTGGAGATCATATGCATTTCTCTTGGCTGTGTGCCTTGGAGTAGATTTGGCAGATAAGAGGGTAGGATATATTTTTCTGAATTGGAAACTTCCAAACAGCTTTCCAAAGTAGTTGTACAAACTTACACTATTACCAGTGGCGTATAAGGGTTGTATAATTACTCATATCCTCTCTAGCACTTGGTAATGCCAGTTTTTACACTCATTCACTCTATGAGTGCATAGTGGCAGCACAATGTGACTTTAACATGCATTTTCTTGTGCATTTTTACCTAAAATAAGTGAAACATAAATATTGTGGTTCATGAGGAATCTTTTAAATCCTTGACTCAGACTACTACACATGCAATAGTCACTAACCTTTTACAGGGATCCTAACATTTCTCCTTCTTGAGAGACAAGACACCTAATTAAACAATCATTCTAGCTTTGTAAAAAGTGAATATTCCTCGTGCACACCCCTACTGTGGTGTCACCAAGTTATAATCTTGATAAAATGTGTGCAGAAGAAACCTAGCAATGCATGGGAACGTTGCAATGAGTTTTCCTCTACAGACAATAGTGTGGTTTGTCTGTTCAGTAATAGCCACTGAGCATTTGTTGAGCACCAGCTGTGTTCCAGATACTATGCAGAGCACTGAGGAAGTAACATGGAACTATGCACAATCCCTTTCTCTCTTGAAAGTCTCACAGTTGAGCAAGGAATACAGAGAGTGGGCACAGCATTGCCATGCAGGAGACGTGCTTTGAGAAATGCGTATATGCAAAGGGCTCTAAGGCTCCTAGCAAAAGTCTTCCCAGAGACGTGCTGACCAAGTGAGTGTTACAGAAAAGAGACAGAGGGCATCTCATCAAGCACTTGCAAGTCCACAGTCAGTATGTGTGCCAGGCTAGTCATAGAGGGTGTACTTTGGTGAAAATATATTTTGCAAAATTCCAGCCCAGAAAATCTCCTTTCTTGGTTTACCTGCAAGCAAAAGGAATCAAGACTGCTCTTTGGTCATTGTCTCTGGCCACTGAGTTTTAACTTCCACTCATCTTTTGAGGTTCAGTTGTATAATTTTAGGCTTCTAACTTCTTTTCTATACATGAACCATTTTCTGTAAACAGCTTAGAACTAATGTGTACTTTCCTGTATATGATAGCCTAAGAATCATATTTACTTAATTGCTTATTTTTCTCATAGGCTACCCAGATCCAGTACTAATAGCCCCGAGTGAGGCATAAGCCACTCTTAGCTTTCTTGTGGAGTGGGGTTTTATCCTGGTATTAGCACCTGTCCTTTTGATTGGAGGAGTTGGGAAGACACATATTCCTAATAAAAGACATACTCCTCTAAAGCAAGCCAGTCCTGATAATGTCTGGAACCGTCTCCCTCGAGCACAACAGAAGCAGCTGTGGGCTATCAGAATTACTTCTGCTTTATCTAACAAACACGCACATCTCTCCATTTTCTAGGTTATGTTCCAACTACATTACACATAGCAACTCATCTAATCCTCACAACCGCCCTAGAGGTGGACCATATTAAAATTTTGATTTTACAGATGCAGAAACTGAGGCAGTAAGCAATTAAGTAACTGGCTCAAATCACAGATGGGATTTGAACCCACACATTCATACTTGTAAACACTATTCTATGCTGCTTCTTGAACTTGTAAAATATCCAAGAGAACCTCAGACAAAGTTCATTTACCAAACATTTATTGAGCAACTACGTGGTGAGTGAATCAGCAACACATTTGCCCCAGGAACTTTTAACCTACTGTGGGGGAGGGGTAGATAGAAGTAAATGTTTGTAATGCATTGTTAATGGGAGTAGGAAAATAATTCACTTTTTCCGAGGATATAAGGGAAGGACTCAGGCCTGAAAGACAGGCTGAGCTGCTCCTGAACAGGAGCACGTAGAAGCAGCAGTTCTCCATTTGTGTCGAACTGAAGGACATTTGGGAGGTGTCAGTGTTCTTGGGGGTGTGAGATGTTAGGATATGCTGTGGAGAGTGTGGGCAGCAGGGTAGCAGCTGGTGCTGGATTGGACATCTTATATATTAGGATGAAGAGCAGGATATTACTTTGGACACTGTGGGAAGCCATTGAGGGCGGTTAAGTAGAAGAGAGGTGACAAACCACCTTCTAGAACCATGCTGCCCGGATACATTGCAGTCATCCAAGAGAGGGTGAAAATGAGCAGGGCAGGGCATTTGGAATCTAGAAGCATCAGGTGGGCTGATTTACTACTTATAGAGGTTGGTCTGTAGCATGTGGGAGGGGAACAAGGAAAGACAGGTGAGGGCATGAGGGAGAGAAGGAAGAAGAAAGCAAGAGAGAAGGAGAGGGCGGAAAGATGAAGAAGAAAAGGAGAGGGAGAGTGGGGAAAAGAGGTAGAATAATGGCTGCCAGAAGGAAGGAAAGGAGGATAGATGACACAGGGAAGAAAATTGAAAGGAAAAGGAAAAGGAAAGGATGGAAAAGAAGAGAGAAAATACGCCAGTACCTTAAAAAATTCTTATGGTGAAATATTACTGGCAAAATAGCTATGTGATTCAGGCTTTCTGAAGTATTTGCTCAGCCAGATTTGTTTTGGTAACTCCCCAGCAGTTATTTTCATGGCTCTGCAGTAGCCCATTGAGATGTCTTTTACCTGAAGATAATTTGTCGGGTTTATGTAAGACTTCATTTAGGGGGCATTGCCTTGGCATGCAGACAGCTTCCAGACCTCACATACCAGTAGAAACATGTTCTCTGAAGAGTGCAATATAGCAAATTAAATTCATTGCCAGGTACCATGGCGGCAAACAAGAGCACTTTCAGAATATTGCTTTTCTTTAAAACAAAGCACCTGAAATTCATCCTCACCATTATCAATCTTGAAATTTAAAGGCTTCAAACCTAAGGAAACTTTAAATGTATGCAGATCATAACGCCTTATTTCAACCCGAACTATTGTTTCCCTCTTTGCCGGTTATAAGCAATGTAATTAGCAGAATGAACTATTTCTCCCTGCAATTATTATCATGCTAAGTAGACTTGAGTTGGGACTGGGAGGAGAGTAAAAGTTCTACTCATAACAGCTCCTGCCACTGTGGATAAGGTAGCATGTCAGGTGTTAGCTATCCAGGAGCCTCCTGGTGCTAGAGGAGTCTCATTTCACGAAGGATTTAGGTTACCACAAGCTTTTCCCATCAGCCTGCTGCGATACCAGCTTCCGTAGTGGCCCAGAGACACGGCGTGGAAGCTCCAGCCTGAGAGAGGCACCTGGAGTTGTGAACTGTTTTACCAGATTATGTGGCAAAATCCACACCGTCCTAACACCAGCCCAGCATTGCTCAGCACAGGCATCTGAGGTGCATTTGAAGTGCGTGTAGTTGGAATAATTCAGCCACACAGGTGCAGGACGTGGCTTGGGTTCCCAGCAGTTTATTTGCTTAGAAAGTCTTCGTTCTATCTAACTTGGAAGTTGAGTAGGAGAAACTGGTGCTGTGGGTACAGAGATGTCTGCAAGTCTTCAAAGCCCAAAGGACACTAAGGTAAGTGTCAAATCACCCCAGTGATGCTCTCAATTTTTTTTTTAATCATTAATGTGAAGTTCTTGGTACAATAATGTTCAAGGCATGGGCTTCCAGCAGCCAAGTTCTGAAATTGTGATATATCCTTACTAATGACGGGATTGCACAAACACACTTGGCTAGTTATTCTCATGTGTCTTGAAGTTAATAGATCAAAGAAAATACAACCCCTGGATTTCAAGCTGTTTCAAGCTTTGTGGAACAAAAGGTGGAAGAATAATAAAGGTACAGAGAGCATAAAGCTGCTCTTTCTAAACTTCAAATATTATAAGAAGACTTGCAAAGGGAAATAAATTTTATTCTGATTCTGAAAAAGATATCGAATGAGTAGAAAATTCTGATCCATCCCCAGTGCCACACTGCAGTTCCCTCGAGCGCCATACTTGAGAAAAGAATGAGGATGTGTTTCAAAAAATGGGGCTGTAGAGGTTGAGACTTTGGGGATGTTCCTTGTTGCAAAGGAAGGTAGAAAGAATTGGAGTGTTCAATCTGAGGAAGGAAACACTGCAGGAATAATGACAGCTGTTTCTAGGTATGGACAGAACCAAAGTATAGAAAAAGAGTAATTCTTGTCCTGTATTCTTAGGGACAAGGGTTTTATCCTGTGGGAAGGGCTGGGGGAAATAGACCTATTTGACATTCAGGGGGGAGGGGACCTCCAGAGAATGCATTTACTATATCTACATTACTGGCACACCGTATCAGGGATTGTATGGAACCCTACGAGGTCTCTGTTCAGAGCTCCTGTAATACATGGTAGGACTGGGTGAGTGGAAGTCTCAGGGTTTGGCTCCATTGAAGGGGGAATTCTCAAACAGTTTGGCTTGTGCTACAGTGGAACTGGGTTGTTCCTAAAACAATCCATTTTCCCATGACTAGAATCTGAATAAATTGTATAGAGGGAACACCTAGAACTTTCTTATCACTGAGACCTGGATTTGGTTGCGAATGTTGCTGTTTGTAGCTATATGTCCTCTGACAAATTATTTAATCCTGCTAACTATCCATTCACTCAGCTGTGAAAGAAAGGCCAAACCTTTCACAGCTGATCAGTGTAATGATATGGCAAAGGGGAGATAACACGGCTATCACACTACTAGAGTAGATTATGAACAAAAATAAACTTTTCTAAGTCATTCTGAAAAGTTACGAGTTGAAAGAAGGAGAAAAAGTTTAATCCCCACCTCTGCCTAAGTTGTTCATAATTATGTTCCCTTTTGACTGTTAAGAATATTATAGACAGCATCCTAGCTCTGTGTGGGAAGTTACATGTCTAACTCTAAATATACACCTGATTTATAACATTAAAAATACTTTTGAAATGAATCGAAAGGTGAAATTATGGTACCTTAAAGGTTTTTTAAAGCATTCTTACCAAAGTGTGAATGAACGTTGTAGAAAATGAAATATTCTTGAAGTAATTCAAAGTGTTTTCAATAAGGAGAAACTTGTCCTCAATTTCTGTTTAATGGAAGAGGAAATGAGGTTGCATTTTAAGGTAATACTTAATAATTGGAAAGAAAAATAACTATATAAAAGGATAGTGCTAAATAATAGCAGTATATAATAGAAGTTAAAGGCCTGTATTTAAGAGTCTAGAAAGAAATATAGGTTTCAACGACTTTCGGTAATGGGCTTCTTAAAATGTCCAATTGGGATATGATCTGGAGGATGTGAATATCGAGTGGGTGGCGAGATATTCTCAGCAGCTTGCAGGATATTTGCTGCAGGTGTATTGTATTTAACTGAAGCAGCAAATTCATAGAGTACCTGCTACATCCAAGGCTTTGTCCCAGGTATTTCTGGATGTGAAAGGAAGTCTCTCCCCTTCAAGGAGGACAATCCTCCTGATCTGATGAGTAGTACAGGGAAGAATTCCCTAAGTTGTTGAGAGGAGGGAGAGAATGTTGGATGTTGCGGTTGACCACAGCCTTCGTGGGGGAGGTGAGAACTGGCTGAGCTTGGAACATCAGCAGGAGTCTCTATCTTTCCCTCACAGAGAATGGCAGCACTCTTCATCCAGTGTTTGATCCACACCCCAGAAATCATACTTCTTTCCTCTTTTTCCTCCCTTCAAATCAAACTCTCAGCTACCACCCCTGCACATTCTACTTCCAAAATACACTTCTGTCTGCTCACTCATTGTCTCCATCTCTGTCATTCAAGGCTGTGCCATCATCCTCCCGCTGAGGTGCTTCGGGGGTCTATGAAGGGGTCTCTCTCCACTTTCAGCGCATCCTTGAATCAATTTGCACAAAGCAGCCAGGGTAATGAAGTCACTAACTCAGTGTAAACTCTTTTAAAGTTTTCCATTAGGCTAAAAATAAAATCTTTGCTCCTCTCCATGCCCACCAGGCCCTGTATGGGTGAAGCAATCCTGTTGACTTCGCCCCTCTTCTCACCTTGGCTCTCCATGGCCACGCTGCTTTGGCTTCCCAGCCAAAGGGTTCTTTGATCTAGTTAGAGGTACAGTGGAGAAAAAAATGTGAAAAGTATTGAAGGCTATCCAGGGAGATCAGTTCTCAAAATTAGCAGGAGAGCCTGTTTTTTAATGATTCTGCCACACCAATGTGGACATATGAATGGGAAATGTAGGAGGCATACACTGATTTCAAGGACCTCCAGGAGGAATCCTTTGTTAGCGCAACCTTTATCTCTACCAGCTTCAATAAATTCTCTCCCAGAAATTTTATTAAATTCCCTGAAGAAATACACTCAGTATTTACTATGTGCGTGGGGACCCTACCTTCTTAGCACTTTGCAGGCTACCAGGGGACCAAGACAATTACAACAGAGGATAATTACAATGAGGAGTTTTACAAGATGGCATGAGAACACATGGGTGGAGCACCTAACTCGGAACTGGGAGGTCAAGGAAAGCTTCCCAAGGGAAATGCTATTTTAGCTGAAGCCTGAACTAGTGGGAAGTAGGGCAGAAGGCAGGGACAAGCATTCAAGTGCTTTTGGCAGGGAACACAGCACATGGAAAAAGACAGTACGGTTGTCCCCTCAGTATCCATGGGTCATTGGTTCCAGGACACACACGTGCACCCCCACACACGTGCACCCCACTTGCTCTGGACACCATCATCTGCAGATATTCAGGTCCCTTATATAAAATTCCATTATGATGTACAAGCTATGTAAATTTTGTATGCGTCTTTTAGGGAATAACAGGAAAAGGTCTGCACATTTCAGAACAGACACGATATTTTCAAATATTTTCATCCGTGGTTGGTTGAGTGTAGATATAAATCCCACATACATGGAGGGCCCTATCATCTGTGACTTCTCCCTGTCATCCTTCGTCCCTCCTTTTTATTACCTGAATCACTGTCTGAGCAAATGGTGACCTAGGAAGTGTTGGTCGTGGCAGAAACTCATTTCTTGTTGCTCTTCTCTCCCTCATCCCTGCACAGTCAATCCATCTCCAAGTCTTGTGGATTCTCCTTTTACATACTGCTCCTAGACTCTATCCTTTCTACTTCTCTGTTTGTTCATACCAACATTGTGTCTCCCCAGAATTACAGAGCTGCCTTTTAAATGCCCAGAGTCTATAAATTTTGAACATAAACAAGAGAGAGTCTATGAAAGAGGCAGGAGGCAAGAGGACACTTGGAAGAATCATTGAACTCCTCCTAATTTTGCCTAACCCCTGACCAGGATGCTAAAGAAAGTCTTCTGTCATGAATAAACAACATAAAAAAGAATTATCGAATCTACTAAGAAGTAGCAGTGTCTTCCCCCACTCCATTATTCAGTAGTACCTGGAATTTACAATTGCTACAGTCCTCTGTGCTTTAGACAAGGTAACAGGACCCTCTTGGGGGAATGAAGAAAAGTGTTTTCTGGTCCCAGCTGGCTTCACATCCCTCTTCAGCCATACACAGGCCCTCATTTACATTTTGGATGAGTAAATGTCTGGACTGTGCAGTGTTTTATAAGTTTAATGGATATGTGAATGTGGGAGAGACAAACGGACACAGAGAAAGATGACAGTAGATATCTTCTTGAGACACCATCCAATTAATTTAATGTCTGTGACATCATCTCACTTTAGTTGAAGGCCTCTGAAATGAGTCGCTCTTGTTTTACTTGTTATTTAAACTCTTATTAAACAACGTGATTCCATGACAGAGTGTGTATAGAATGGAATTTCTCAACTACATCGGTATTGACATTTGGGGCTGAATAAGTCTTTGTTGTGGGGAGAGTCTTGCGTGTTGTAGTGTATTTAGCACCCTGGCCTCCACCTACTAGATGCCTCTACCACTATATGCCCACCCCACACCCAGTGGTGGCAATCAAATGTGTCACCAGACATTGTCAAATGTCCACTGTGAAGCAAAGTCTCCTCAAGGTGAGAATCATTTCTTTAGAACAGTGGTTCTCCAAATGGAGTGCTAATGCCAGGAACACCAGTATCACCAGAAAACTAGGACTGCAAATTCTGTTACCCCAACCAGACCTACTGAGGGGTAGAGGGGAGCATCCCCAGCAATCTAAGCAGCTCTCCAATAATTCTGATGCACACTGGTTTGAGAACAATTTAGAGTAAGTGAAGAGTTACTAAAGTTTCAGAAATTGCTATTTATGCAAACAAAAATTTTGAATAAGGGAAAGTGTATCTTCTGTTCCTCTTCCCTTTCAAGAAAGGAAATGAAAGTACATCATCTTATTTTTTTAAGGAAAAGTTATTGATAGTGTCCTATCATGGAAAATTCTTATAAATAGACCGTCACGTTTAAGTCTTTTGAAAGCTTTGTTACTCTGAACAGAATTCTTTTATCCTTCATTCACAAAGATCAAATAGTAATAGCATGATTGGGTATCAGATTTTAAATAAGCACAGGGAAAAACACTCTGCAAGTAGAGTAGAAATGTGATACACAGGTTCTGCCATGATATACAGTTTCCATTCGGGCTACCAGGCCCACCTCCTTCTCCAGTACTCAAAGCTTTGGGGGTCCAAAGTTAAGCATCTCTATAAGGGAAATCCTTTCCCTATTTCCTTCCTTCACTTCCTCGCCCCTTTGCCACCCAAAATTCAAATCCTATCCTTCAAATTCTGTGCATTGCTAAAGAATTCAGTGTCGCCAGTATCTTCTATGAAATGCTCATGGATCCCTAAATATTAAATTCAATTCCAAAATGATGTTATCAGAAGTGGAAATTATGTGCCACTCAAATAATTATTTTTACTTAAAAGCACAAAAATAAGGAAAAATTTTTATACAATTTCAACTACTGTGTATACACAAAATAGATGTATATGAGATCAATTTAGTGGGTTACAAACAGCTCTTGTGATTGTTTCTTTAATGAACAAACTACAATAGGATGGAAAAAAAGACTTCATTCGCCCATAATTCTAAGCATATTATTTCATCAAACTGCTATTTCCACTGGGGGCACTGAGAGAGGCACGAATCTATGAAAAATATTTGTCATTATGGGCTTTAAATGTTTGAAAAATATTGAAATCTTTAAAAGATTGAATTAAATTATTTCAAATTGTAATGCATGTTGTTAAGAGACCAATGGGCTACCATAAAGAATAAAAATGTGAAGTGCAATGAGGAGAAAGTCTGTCTGGTAGGGAGCAGTGTTACATTTCCAGACCTGGCCAAGGAGAAGACGCAGCAGGAAAGCCAGAAATAGCCTGCAGACAAAGAAAAAAACCAGTACAGTGGTTCTGTTTAGGCTCTTACTATGATTTCTGAGAAGTGACAACCTAGATGGCAAGGAAAATGGGCAGTTTCCTTCCTCCTTGGGAAGATTCTAGAACTTATGATTGATAGGAATATAAAAACAAAAGGAAACATAAGCTTGTTCATAAATACAAAAGAATTTCACTGTAAAGACATAAAAAATCCCTAATTCAAGTAACTAGAAAAAAGTATTCAATTAAAATTCAGCCAATATTTGTTGAGTATTTTCCTTGGGCAAAGCATTCTCTAGAGTGAATTCAAAGATGAACAAGGGTTTTAAGATGTAAGTATCTGCTCCTAAGTATACATACATGCAAAAGACCAAAGATTATTATTTATAAATTAATAAGTCACTAATTCTTTTTACAAGACCTATTTCACATGTCTCAAATTTATTTTTCTCTATTTGTCTTTATAACAAGATTTTATTTACTCTAGAATAGTTTTTGTTTAGCTCCCTGCTCTGATCTGAATTTCAAAAGTGAGATGCTCTATGTCCACCTCTTATTCTACATACTAGGACTTGAAGCTTTGCAAAGAAATTTAAAATGTCCCTAACACCCAAATTCTGCACTCACAGGTTCCCTAATTCTTTCGTAGGATTCCAAAAATGCCAAAGCTTGCAGCGTTTTGGTAGGAGTTTTGCATATATTGGTAGCAAACATCATTCTTGTTATTAATGTTGTGTCCTGACTTTCGTACTAAGTTCAGGCATCTACTTCATCTACTTCTTTTGCAGTCCTACCTGGGCATCCCTACCCTTCTGCCAACTAACACCCTTCATCTTCTTCAAAACAA
This sequence comes from Hystrix cristata, assembly GCA_004026905.1. Lineage (NCBI taxonomy): Eukaryota > Metazoa > Chordata > Mammalia > Rodentia > Hystricidae > Hystrix > Hystrix cristata. The sequence goes on from PVJO010014299.1 coordinate 43,440, forward strand.
AACCCTCCACTGTTTTTGGACATGTGAACAAATTCACAACAATGGCAATAAAAGATATTTCAGTGGTTGCCAATATATACCCGTAGCCTTGATTACAGTGGACTACGGAACCTCAGGCCACAGGCAAATCCTCTGGAAACCCCAGAGACAGCATTTTACACTTTAGCTCAAAGCAACTGGAAGTTAGTAAAAAATTTTCAGTATGGACAGAGCAAAGTCACAGGGAAATTCTTGAAGGATTTTTTTAAGCAAATAATTTAGGACAGCAATGTGCAGTCATAGTAAGAGCCTAGTAGGTGTTTAAGCAATAATTTTGGAAACTTCTGGAGTACCGCTCAAGTTTTATTCCTAATGAAGTAATCCAGAATTTAGAAATAAACTTTGGCACAGAAATGGTGTTTGTGATTTTCTTTGGAAATCAATCAAATGCCTTTCAATAGGAAACTGTTAAATATATACTGTATGGTAGGCTATTTAGAGTCATTACACTGCTGTTTATGAAGAGATTTCAGCATGGAGAAATGGTTAAATTACAATAATGTTAGGTAGAAAAGATAATGGAAATTTTTATAGAATTTCAACTACTGTGTGTACACAAAATAGATGTATAGAAAAACTCAAAGAAAATGAGTTGAGAAATCTGTATCACTGAATCAATAGTCATTTTTTCTTACACTTTTTTATATTTTAATTTTTTTACACTGAGCATATGTTCTTTCTATATTCTAAACAAATAAACTTTGGCTTAAATATTACCATGTTATTTCTCTTCGGTGAATGTAGAATTTACTCATGGTTTCAGATAATGTACAGCATACATAGAACACTGTGTCAGATATCTTAATTCATTTGCAAACATCTTTGCGTATGTACTTGCTTAATCATAAATTATTGCCAAGTAATAAAGCAGCATTAATATGTTATAATTTATTCTTGGAAATGTTTATAAAAACAATAAGGAACTCCCATGGGAAACTTCACACTTCAAGGAAAAAAAAAGAATGATCTGTAATCTTGATTTGTGTGACTTTTTAAAGAAACATGATATATTAATTAATTGGCTCACACTAAATTTTGTCAAGTAATTGGAGGGAAGTAAAGTGAAAACTATTTGCACTTGGAGATTTTAGTTCTCTTTAGATTTCATCAAACCCCAAGACCCTACATGGTTATAAGGTTATGTGTTCTACATGGCAATGTGCCATTTCAAAGACTTTGAGCAATGAACTAGAGGCACAGGGTCTAAGGCTACCACATTGTTGTTTCTTCACCTAGTTGTCAAACTGTGCTGTGCCTTAGAAAAAAACCAGCTGTCCTGGTCTCTTGAAATTTTGAAAATGTGGTAAGGCAGCTACCTTCATTCCTAGAGGCCAAGTTAGTTGGCCTACATGCCGACAAATACACAGAAAACTACTGCTCCTCTTTGGGAGAAATTATTTCTTGTCTCTCAGGCCCATTTATAATTTCTGCTCTCAGGGAGTCTGTATTTATGACAAGCTAGTCTTCTTGGCCTGTGCACGGAGTCTCGGTGTGAGGACCGGAGCCCTCTGTGGAAAGCAGCTTTATAGAAGAGACCACACCGTTGACAGAGTTGAGCCTCCTCCCTGTGGGTGGTCTGAGACTGAAATCTGAGCTATCCAGCACAGACCTGTCCAGGTGCCAAGAAATTCAGATTTGGGAAGCTGTTATCTATTATAGTTATGAGCCTCCCAAAAGCCAGAATTACAGGTAACTAATATTCTTTCTGCATGCCAAAGCAAACCCCAAACCTTTAATCCCCAAATGACTGGGTTGTTAATATTAAAATGGTTTCTTTTATACGGTATGTGTAACGATTTGTTAGTCTCTTGGCTAAAGTGATAAAAATAGCATTGAAGGGCTTTAACTTTGAAGCGTTTCTCAGTGAACAAGGGGGAAGTACGTTATCTGTTGGAAGACATGTTGTGAAGCCTACTAGAGAAAGAGAGACACTCATATTTCTTGGGAGTGAGTTTAGTTTCAGAAAGTTTTAGGAGGCTTAGGAGAAGGAGCCAAGGCAGGATCACAGGAAGGAAAACTTGGCTTTGAATTCTGCAGAGAACGGGGTGCAAATTCCTGAACTTTTCTGATCCTTAATTTCCTCATCTAAAAAATAGAGCCAATAATAACTACTCTTGATAGTAGATACGGAGGGAGGTGAGATAGTGGGTGTGAAACGCCCAGCTTCTGTTTTGTGCAACTCACATACTTCGTTACCTCATTATTAAAATATATTAAAAATGCTTTCAACTCATTATAACCAGTCTGCCCTTAGGTTGAAAATGTAGTGTACTTCTTGTCTGGTAATTATAATGCAACTTGCAAATAGTCATGTCTAAATTAGTTATGAAATATTTACCACCTATTGTTTGTACCAATACATATACAGGTATTAAAACTGAGACCTGTACATTCCCCTTGGCCTCATCACACACATGCAACTCCTATTGCCAGCAGAAATTGCATTGGTGCTACATCTAGAGCCTAAATGCCATTTGCTGATTTTTACATCCATATCCCTTACCCTCTAATAGAAAAGATTTCTGATGTAGTAATAGAAGGAGAGCCCAGGTCTGTATATATATGAAAGGGATTTGTTATGCAAAAAAATATGAGAGGGAAAATTGTTTGGGTAAGTTCATGGTAATATGTCTGGAAGATGAATTGTGAATTTAAGGAAAAAGAAAAGCAGATGAATGTAGGAGATACATTCCTGGAAATGAAGCAACTCACAGCCTTCTGCATATTAACTGCATGCATCCACTTGAATTACCTGAGGGCCTTACATTCTTGGACCCCCCAAGCCCAGAACTTCTAATTCAGCAGGACGGGGGGAGGCCAGATAATCTGCATTTCTGACGAGTTGTTGTTGATGCTACCAGTCCAGGCAACACACTAGAACCACTGATCTATATATGTCATAAAATGAGTTTAGGAGCTTTTCATCTGTTTCTGTCATCTGTGAGTTAGTTTCAATGGCATTGGAATCATGTTCCCTAACAGCTAGATGAAACCCAGCTGCAAAATTACTTAAGCCTAGTACTTTTCTTCCGCCTCTTTTCAATGATAGTCCTTATTTAGGTTTATTCTTCTTTATGAAACTTCTCAAGAGGAGTACTATGTTTATTTAGTTTTAGTCTTTCAAAAACAAAACTATTAATTTCTATAAGCTCTATGTTTCCTTCTGAGATATTGCTGTGTTCCATAACTTTGGGTAGGAAATAATTTTTTCTTTGATATTAATCACTTTGATTTTGCTTTTCTTATTAATTCTAAAGTTATTTTCAAGGATATTTCTTATTTTCAAGTAGCTAAAATTTACTGGCTATTGCTTTATACTTTAATATCAATTTTATTTGCTTATCATCTAAGATTATGGTTTATTAAATATCTACCTTTAAAATAAGTTGGGGTTTTCTTTTTAGCCTTTTAACTTGTATTAATGTGCCATGGATAATCAGAAATCTATTTTATTTATATGATGCAAGTTCTTCCTATAAATATATTAGTTAGTGTGAATTATGTTCACATCTACATGTCCATTCTTGTATCTGGGCTTTAATCAGTTCTGTAACTGACAAGATTATTTCCCAAAGCCAATGTAGCCTTTATTACTAAACCTGATAAAAAAAAAACAAAAAAAAAAAACCACAGGCCAGAACAGGAAAAAAGGCCAGTTTCACTGTATACCTAGGGGCAAACTTTTAAATATTACCAAGTAAAATCCAGAGACATCTCAAAAGAATAATATCCCTATTCCTAGAATATAAAACTGTTAAAGCACCTGTCAACTAATTTGTTTCCATCAATAAATGAAAGAAGGAAGAAGATAATTACAGTACGTATGGGAAAGACATTTATAAAATTCAGCAGACATTTTAAACAACTCGATTGCTGTTTCTGTTTTACTTACCTGTAAAACACTATCCACCAGTTAAAATAGCTTGAGTTTTTACCTCGTAAAATCTACTTTTTTAAAACTTTCCCCTGTAGTTCCAATTCTACAGGTACTAGTCCTCCAAAAATAAGTGTGTTAAACTGAAACAACTTGGTGACAGAAACTCCACGGGGCTTGTTTTCTAAAGGAAAGTATTGTGTAGAAGAATAAAACTAAACTTCCTAGGTGTATTACAAAGCCGTTTCAGAAATAATTAGGAACGAAGCTTGTGAATGGAAATGTAATTCCCAGGTCATTTTCTGGTTCAAGAGGTAACAAATACAGATGAGTTTAAAAAAAAGAAAAACACTATCCACCAAGAAATAATGAATAACAAAATTCTGCTTAGTGAAACTCTTTGCATTAAAGTCAGACATATAGCTTATACCAATTGTCTCTTGTCACAATAATGCTGCATAACAACTACCAAACATTTTCTTTCACATGTCTTTTGTCTAAGAAGTTTTTGAGAACCATTTGCTCGGCACGGAATGATAAATGTGTGTGCGGCCCACAGTCAGTGGGGACCAGTGGCTGTGGGTGTACGGGCTGGCTGGCTGGCTGGCTGGCTGGCCGGGGGCCTATCGGAGATGGCTCTGCTAGAACAGTGGGAAAATTGTGTTCCTAACATGTCCTCCAGCAGGCTAGCCCAAGCATGTTTTCATGGTAGTGGAAGAGGAGCAAGAGCAAGCCCAGTGTCAGTGGCACTTTTCAGGCCTCTACTTGTATGCTGCCTGCTGTAGTCCTTTGGCCAAAGCACTCACATGGCCAGGCCTAGCCTCAGCGCAGGAAGGAGTTGCAAAGATTCATAGCAAAGGGCATGGCTACAGGCAGGACTGACCAGCTGTCTCTACAGTCTTCTACAGATAGGAATCCCAACTGCAACCAGTGTTAGTTATCACTGTCTCAGTGGTCTCAGTGAATTTACTGAGGCAAAAAGTAATTGGCATAATGAATGCAACCAAATGAGTAATATTTTTTGTTGATGATATGATTATATATCTATAAAAGTTAAATGTCTCCAGTAAAAAGCTGCTATGGTAAATAAGGATATTTGACAAGGTGGTTAGATTAAAAAATACTGTAGAATGCCAGTAGGTCTTCTTGGATCGCTCAAGAAAATATTTATTGAACACTGTCTGAATAACAAGCACTCATCTAACAACCTAAATGTCCAACAACCAATGAATGGCTAAAGAAAATGTGGTTTTTCTACACTATGGAGTACTACACTGCCATAAAAAAGGATAAACTAGAGTCATTCATATATAAATGGATGTTTCTTGAGAACATACTCTTAAGTGAAATAAATTGGACACTCATGAGCACACATCGAATTGTTTCTCTGATATAAGAGACCATAACTGTAAATAAGGACAAAGAGG
>PVJO010014300.1:0-48745 GCA_004026905.1 Hystrix cristata
CTAGGGACCGAACTCAGGGCCTTAGTGCTGAGCTACATCCCCAGCTATATTTTTACGTTTTATTTTGACATAGGTTCTCCCTCTGTTGCCTAGGCTGGACTTTAACTCGAGATCCTCCTGCTTCAACCTGCCCGAGTACTGGTATTATAGGTGTGTGCCACCATCCTGGGCTTTTCCAATTTCCGCTATCTTTTACAGCCACAGTGGCCTTGTTGCTGCAGACTTGCGAGGCATGCTCCTGCCTCAGAGCGCTACTGCTGTGCATCTTGTTGGCCGTTCCTCCCCAGTCATCAGGGTGGGCTCATTCTTTCCCTTACCCAGCTTTTTACTCAATCAGTCCTTTCCTTACCATCTGCTATTAAAATTCAAATCTCTTCCTTCTCAGTACTCTCTAATGCCCTTTCTGCTTTGTTTCTCTCCAGAAAACTTACCACCATCTAGGACAATGTATATTTTACCCAGTTTTTGGCCTGAGTGCTAATCTATATCCCTAGAATATAAACCTCACTAGGGGAGGACTTTCATGTTATGTACTGCTGCAAACGGTGCTCAGATCAATACTTGGCACAAGATAAATATTTAATAAATATCAACTCAATGAATAATGACAGAATCTGAGTTCATGGAATGCCCTGTGACAATGCCCTGTATCTGTTACAGTTATTGCCACTCAGCTGACCTTTGTACCAAGTGCTCTGGTGACGGTGAGGTAGATTTGCGAGATGATCAGATGCCATCAGGGGCCTGATCTCTGCTTTCAGAATAGCATTCCTATTTGAGAAGCCGGCTGGCCTCAGCCAAGAAGAGACACCCACCAGAGTGTCCTTAGAATTGTTAGGCAAACTGATTGCCCCAGGTTTGGGCTTAGATGAATCCACAAAGGGGATTGCTGAGGTCATGCTAACAAACACGACGGCCGTTCTTTGAAGATCCTCAGGATCCATATTTATGGATGAAAATAACTGCTGGAAGGGGAAAAAAAGAAGCAACAAGATATGTCATGTACAGGTACAAATCCCCTATGATGAATGTTATCACTAAGTACATCTGAAATGTACCATTAAAATAAAATTAAAAAGAAAAGAAAAGACAAGAACTGCCGGTTCTTAGCTGGGGTGGGAAAGGGCAATGGGATTTTCAAAGTCAGTCTCAGGAGGCCTCCATCCGGGGTCAGAGCTGGTATTACAATCAGGCCTTAAGCGTCTGTCGGGAGGGTTTGCATATGAACAAATCAGAGCTAAGTGTCCATTAAAACCGGGAAGGAAAACCTACTGGCCTTCAGAATTGGGAGACTTCTTACTTATATTCTTGGGGGTAATTATTGTGGTGAAAGGTCAGAGAGGAATAATAGCAAAGACTTCCATAGCTCGTAGCAAGTGCCAGACACAGACTTAAACCCACTCAATGTTCCCAACAATTCTTAGAGTAGGATGATTATATCCTCATTTTATTGTTGAGAAACCAAGGCAGATTGTTTCCAAAGTCTGTACTCTTCATTATTGTGCTACAATGATCGCAAAGTGAGTGGTGTTAAAGGGGCCTTAGGAGGAACAGAGACGTATTGAGGTGTTTATGTATTACATTTTTATTTGTGCTATTTTGCGGAGAGTGGCTGTGTATGAAAACTGACGTTTTTGAGCCATGCACGTGTGAGCCTTGTAATTAGTATTTCTGAGACAGCACCCCCCAACCTCACTATGCCTAGCTGGTGGCTTTGCTCATGACAGTTTTTTTCCACATAAGAGAGAATGTTAAAGTAGGGTTGTCTTTTTGATGAAAGTCCTGGAGGGTTTGGGACACATGAAGACCGGTCAGGTGCTATTGAACAGTTCTCGCCTTTGATGCTCTGTACTGAAGAATTCTTTTTTGAGGGGAGGGGGTGCTGGGGATCAAGATCAGGGCCTTGCACTTGCTAGACAAGCACTCTACCACTTGAGCTAAATCTCCAATCCCCTGAATTCTTGATTGCCCAGGAATGATCTGTAGTTCATAAGGAGTCAATTTCTTTTCCCCCTACATTCTTGCCTTTGCCTGCCTGTCTGCTGTTTCCAGTGATTTCTCCAGCTCACCATTAGATATCAGGGGAAGGGGAGGCCAGATTTGCGGCCTTGTGTCTTGTGGGCTTCTGAAGGCAGCTCAAGTGTGTGGCCATGTAAGAGACAGGGGACACTGGGCCAAAATGAAGCATGGGGTTGGCCCTTGGACCTGCTGCCCTCCCGTGGCTGACAGAGTTGGCCAGGTCTTTCCATTCTGCAAGCACTGGTTTGAAGATGAAGGCCAGACTTGTGTTGGCCGAGCTTGTCTCTGACTTGAAAGGAAGATCCTTTATTCCTTCCACAAATGGTGCCCAAATGTCCCCTCTCCAAGTTCCATTGCCCTTGGGGCCTGTGCCCAGTCAGTAGTTTCACTGTGACTGTATCTAGGGCTGGGGTCCCATTCTTTGTCAGGGTGTGTGGCTCGGGGACCCCTTCCTGCCTCTGTCAGCCTGCCTTTTGGTGGGGAGGTAATTAGGACTTTCAGACCCCACTGCAGATCCTGAGTTCAGCGTAACACAGACACCCTCCCACCCTCCTTCTAAGCAGATTTGATACCATGTTGTTCCAGAAAAAGGGCAGCTGTGGCATTCTGCGGGAACGGGAACTGGGGTTGGCTGTGCTTTCCTTGGGATAAGCCAGAAAGTGGAAAGTGGGAAGCGATGGTGTGGTTGGGTTGGAGCAGCTGCTGCAGGCAGTAGCAACCCCAGAGCCCAGGCTCTCTGTGCAGAACACAGTGCCAGGCCTCACACTGCATGTAATTAAGTTTTGAATGCCACTTTCTATTGACAGGGCTGAGCTGCTGCCAACTCACTAGAGATGAAATTGGGTCACCTGTCACAATTCCTGGGGGACCGAGAGAGAAGTGTGCTTACTGCACACCTTGCCCTACTTTAACCTCCTATTGGATCTGTCCTCCTGTCCCAGTTGTGGGGAGGAGGGAAGGGGTGGAGAAAGGGCCATCCAGAGCCTTTCTGATCCCCGCAGGGATGAGCTCTGGCCCAGAGATGCTGTCCTCAGCCTGGCACTGAATTCCTCAGTGAAGGTCAGAGTGAATCTCATGCCTTTCTTAGCCTGATGTGTAGAGCAAGGGGAGGCCAGTGACCCTAAGCCCTCTGGGTGTGGGGGAGATGAGAAAGGCCCCATTTGCCACTCTGGGCGTGGAGGAAGGGATGTCTCCCCCCAGAAAGCCACACTCCCTAAATGATATCTCCTCTCTGAGAATGGCGATAAGAGCTGTCCAGGGACACAATGAGGAAGGAAAGAGAGAAAGGAAAGAAACTTCAAGTGTGTATCTGCACACCCAGACATTCAAGTGTTTAACTTGGAGGCAAGTGAAAGGGCAACAGAGAGAAAGAAATGAGAGCGATCAGGGATAGTGCTGAGATGGGAGTGAAGGGGATAACAGGCCAGAAGGCTACCTGGGAGGAGGGAATGAACCACATGGAGATGGAGGAAAAGAGGAAGAGTGGGGAGAGGGGGCAGGAAGTCCTGCCTGCTGTTTCCTAGGTGCCGCCTTGTGAATCAGGGTCTGGCCCAGCCCAGTACAGAAACCTCAAGCCAGAGTACATGTACAACACGCTGGTGTTTTCTTTTCTTTATGCTTTTGAAACAGGAATAATAACAACCAAAAAAGGAAGCTGGAAAAAAAGAGAAAGGGGAAAAAATCTGTGATGGAGGTATGAAAATTTAATCAACACTCAGTGTTCTGAGCCAGTGGAGGAGCAGCACAGATCCTATTATCTATGTGGCTATTTCTGTCACCTCCCAGCAGCCCTCAGAGCAGCCGAGGTCACTATCTGGGAGCCCGGGCCTGGCTCCGCGTCCCGGGCTGCCTGGGGTGGGGGAGCTTTCGGGCCAGTCCAGGTCCTGGTGGGGTAGAGTCTTCTTGGGAGCTTTTCACCGTGTAGGGGGTTTGGGCTTTCTGGGAAACGTTTATCCAGTTGGAGATTTTAGTGTAGACATCTATTCTGATATGCCAGGTATAAACTTGAGGTAATTTGAGAATTTAAAATTTAGCTATGTGGCCTGGGGCTATAGCTCATGATAAAGCACTTGCCAAGGATATGTGTGGCCTTTAGTTTGATTCTCAGCACTACAAAAAAAAAAAAAAAAAAAAAAAAAAGAAAGAAAGAAATTAAGAAAGGAAGGCAGGAAGGAATAAAACCCAGCCATGTTGCTTTCAGCGTGTGGATCAGTGTGCGCTGCTTTACCTCTTGGTGGCATTTAACACTGTTGCCCCCTCCTCCCTCCCCGAAGCTCACAGCTAGTGTGTCATCACACCGTCCCATTTCCTTGTGTCCTTGTTGCTTCCTCTCCTTGAGGGCCCGCATTTCTTCTCACAGGTTTTCTCCCTAGGGGATCTTGTTGAGAGTCCCTTGACTATACACTGATGACTCAAATTTATATCTCTAGCCCAGAACACTCTGAGCTCCATACTCATATCTAATTACCCACTGTTAGCACCCACTAATAGAATTCATGTGTTGGAAATTTAATCCCAAAGTCGTAGAGTAATGATGTTTGGAGGTTGGACCTTTGGGAGGTGATTGGGTCATGAGGGTTGTGTTCTGACAAATAGATGAATAGGTTCGTGGGTTATCTCAGGAGTGGCTTTATTATAAAAGTGAGTTCTTCTCTCTGGCAAGCTTGTTCTGTGATGCCCGTGCGATGCCCTCTGCCATGCCCTGACCCAGCGGGTGTGCCCCCACCAGATGCTGAGATGTTTTTGGATGGTCTAGCCTCCAGAGTGATGAGCTAAATAAGCCTCAATTTTTTAAAATAAATGATCCAGGTTGTGGTATTCTATTATAGCAATAGGAAATGGACAATGATAACACACACCTAAGAACTTCAGACTAATAAGTCTTTAGCTGACGTCTCCATCCCTTCCTGCTGGCTTTCTGGGCTTCCCGTCTCTGCAAATAGCCCATCACCTGCTTAGCTTCACAAGCCAAAGCTTCAGTATCATCCTTCTTTCCTAAGCACCTTCATGCTCTTGGCATCTGTCTCCCATCTAACACCAAGTCTTATGATGGTACCACCAAAATATATCCCAGGCTATGCAGAGGCCCCATCTCCTGTGTATTTACTGTCTTCTATCCCTTGGATTTCTGCAACAACCTTATGACTATCTTTCCATTTCTTCTCAATCTATTCTCTACTCTGAAGTGAGAGTGATTTTTAAACAATGCACATTTTCTGTGTCACCTCCCTTTTATAAAACCCTTTACTGGGTTCCTGTTACATTTGAAATGTAGACCAAAATCCTTAGCATGATCCACAAGATGTGTAGCACCCAGCTTTTCTAGGCGGCTGGCCTTTCTAGTTCACTGCCCCTGCTTTTGTACTCTAGCCTTCGTGGCTTCTACTGGAATCCAACCCCACCCTACCCCGTGACCCCTCGCCAACTCCATCCACCTCCGAATCTTTGGACGTGTTGTTCTGCACACATGAGAATGTCTCCCCTTGGTGGCATTCCCCCTTTCTGGTTAACTCTTATTCATCTTTCTCATCTTTTAGATCTCAGTTTAGAGGACACATTGGAAGGAAAGTCTACCTTGAACATTGACACTAAACAAAGTCAGCTCTCCCCAGGAATCGCACACATGATGCTCAACTTTTCTTTGGCACTTACCACCATTGTAATAGTCTAGGTGTTTGTGAAATGCTTTACTTAATGCCATTTCCCCTACTGAATGGAAGTTCCCTGAGAGCCAGGCCGCGTCTGTCATGTTCACTGTGATGTCTTCAGGCTGTGGCACCATGCCTGGCCCGCTGTAGAAGCTAAATAAATGAACCAGTCTGTCTGGAACACCTCTGTGCCTGGGGCTTTGATTCAAACACAGTGCAGAGGTGGAGCAGAGCGGGATTTCAAGAGTATAATAAAAAAGTTCTTGCCCTTAAGCTCTCCTCCTACTTGGTCCTATTCTGTTTTATTGTTATTAGCAGCTGTGTGCAGCTGTATGCGTTTTTCTGCGTAGGGGTTATGTGCTTAAATTTTGTTATCGCATCCCCTGGGTTTTAAGTTCTTGGATCACTTGTCTACATAGACCCTTCCCAGTCCCTGTCTTGCCAGAGGTATTTTCTTCCTCCCCACTGGCGTGTGTCCTTGAGAGCCCAGCATGCACTGTGGCTCAGACTGCTGGAGCTATGACATTCTAATTGCTGCGTGTTATTGGCCGTGGCTCTTATTCTGTAGAAGCTTCAGCTCTTTGCAAAATTCGTATGAGATTATTAATGGTAATAATACCTTGTCTATCTTTCAGAGTTGTTGTGATGGCAAGATGAGTTCATTTATGTCAAATACTTTGGAAACCGTAAAACTTTGCCAGTGTGTTAGAATGAAGGAAGGATGCTGGGGAGTGATGAGAGCGGAGCAACCAGTCTTAGCTACAGTGGAGAAGAAAGTTTCTTGGAGGAAGTGGGCATTGGAATGAGGTTAGAAAGATGGTATTCCAGGAGGGTTCCTGATGCAAACAGAAGGCAACTTCAGTTGGGCATTTGGGCTTTTAAAGAGGATTTACTAACAGCAGCGTTTCAGAGTTTTGGGCAGGAACACAAGATCAACGAGTGCTGATTAGACCCCAGAGACTAGCTACAGTGGATGTCATTTCTACATTGCCACTCCCATGGCCGAAGGAGCAAGGTGAGGAGTTGGGGTTACTAGAGCCCCATGAGAGCTGGAAGCAGGAAGGGACTTCCAGATAGTGACCAGAGGGACTAAGCCTGGCCATAGTTGATGTAGGAAAGAAGGAGGCAGCAAGGAAGGAGCTACCTTGACTTCCTGTTGCTGGAGCCTACCTCTAGAAAGGGCAGAGCCAGAGAGCCTGGGCATGCTGGTATGGGCCTAGCATAGGTAGGGGAAGGGTAACTGGGGAAAACAGGAAGGAACAGAGTGGGGAAGACATCCAGGTGAAGAGAGTGGTGTGGAAAAAAAAAAGCAGAAAGACTGGAAACGATTTAGGAAGCCATTGCAGCAAATGGGAAATGGGACTTTAGAAACAGATAGTGACAATAAACCCGTGCAGGTTGTTAATTGTCAGGCCTGCAGGTCAGCTTTATCCTGTAGTCATGAGGAGGTATGGCAGATGTCTGAGCTGAGAAAACCCAGCAGGAGCCCTGTCTGGAGGAGCATTTGGGGCAGAGTTATGTGGACAGAGCAGTGACTGGGATGCTGTTGTAATAGGGCCTGGTTGAGGCCTGCATGGGAAAGACGCCAAGTGAGAGTGGATGAAGGATGAACACAAGGACCCCTGGGAGCAGGTAAGACTTCAGAGTGGAGTTTGTCAGTCACTAGGCACATCCACAGGTGACCTGATGCCCAGAGAGAGCCTCAGCCCATCATTTCTGGGCAGGAGCTCTTTGCTGCCTTCTTCTCTGCGAGAGATTTTGTGTCTAGGGTTTCCCCCTCTTTTTGGAGGCATCGGTACCACTGCTGCTGCCTTCCTTATTTCCAGAGGAGTCTTCCTCACTCCTGGTACTGATTACACATTACTATCACAGACTTGGGAATGATGGGTGGGGGTTTCTGAGCCTGCTGGGATTGGGGCAGGGGTGTCTCTGGACTGCGTCTCAGCCCGTGTGCCGTGACCCAGATCAGGTGGACAGCTTTAGCATCAGAGACGGCCTTGTCCAGCGGTGGGCGACAGTGTCCACAAAGGATATTCTGCTTGAGCAGACAAAATAGAGAGTGAACATTTTTCCTCCTTTGTTTTTCCATTGGCACCTGAATGAATGCTTTACCCAGTAGGGTCACTTCCTGCCATTCATTTTTTGTAATGCCAGTTCTATTTTTTTTTTTTTTTTTTTTTTTTTGTGGTGCCGGGGATCAAACTCAGGCCCTTGTGCTTGCAACGCAAGCACTCTAATCACTGAGCTAAATCCCCAGCCCTGCCAGTTCTTTCTTAACATCTGCCAAGCACCAAAGGTGTATCAGGGCCTTGTAGAAACAGAGTGAAAGACTGGTAGTGCCCCCTGGACTTACTGAATAAGACAGAAAAATTAGCAGAACCCCAGAGATGAGTGCTCATTTCGGGCTCTCTCACCTGCTCTTCTTCTCTGGCTTCCTTTAAGGCCTCTTGCTTTGGGAGAGGGCTGTGTTTTTGTTTTGGTCAGCAGTGTAAGGATGAAGACAAGCTGTTTAGAAAGGGTGGATTTTGAGGAAGGATGTTAAACAGAAAAACAGCCAGGTATGATGGGGGAGGGTTAGGAATAATGGCCCTGAGCATGGCCCATACAAAAGAGAAGGGAAAGAACCCAGTAGACACATGAGCAGGTCCACATTGGCTTCAGTATTGTCAATGATTCTCAGAAACAGGGTGGGGAGTCATGAAGCCTCTGCCAGAGTACTTGTATGTATGCAGGTTCTAAGAAAATTGCTGATGAACCAATGCAAATCATAATCATTTATTCATGATGCCATTAAGCACTGTGTTTGCCCCTTTATGCATCATCTCATTTGATTCTCACAACAGTACTGTGAGATAGAACTCTACTGACAATGACAATTAGTTTCAGTTTATAGTTGACAAATCAGAGGCTGAGAAGGTATAATTTGCTTATGATCACACAGTGGGATCAAACTCAAGTGGGCAAAACCAGTTTCATCGAGAACCTTAGCTCTTCGGCAAGAACGCCTGCCTCATTGGGTGGAGCTGGAGAAGAATTGCCAGCACAAAGTGTGTCTCTACCTGCAGCTCTGCCCCTCTCCTCCGTGCTCATGTACTCCTTCCCCAGCACAGTGCCTAGAGGCACCAACATGGCTGTTCATTACATGGATGGCGAGGAAAGCCTGGGAAAGCCCTGCCAGTTTAGTGTGCAGAAAACATTTTCCTGAACCAGGGCATGTCCTGTCCTCTTACAGGAAAGGCCATGACAGTTTGCACCCCACGATGTACAAAAGGTGAGGCCTTTTGCCTCCAGTACCACAGGGCCTGGGCATCCTTCCCAAAGGCCAGCCTTTACATAGTTTCTGCACATAAATGCAGGCGATTTCTGCACATAATGAGGCGATTTCCCAGCCATTTCTTTCACTCCATCCCAATAACAGAGCAGTGACCTAGATAAACTAGGGTTGAACTGTTGCCTCCCAAATGCATCTCTAGGTAATTGAGGGATCTCCAGGATGTATATGAGGAGCTGTTCAGAGAGATCCAAAGGTTGAATTTTTAAAATTGCACCTTTTTTTTTTTTTTAACCTTGCCTGCTCTATAAAAGACTGCTAGCTTCAGAGTACAATGTTCTATACCTTTGGTTCTGAAGTTTAGCATGATAGATATTTTTTCTTGTTTTTTATTGTGAGACAAGGTCTTACTGGGTCTCAAGGGCTGGGCTTGAGCTTATGATCCCCCTATCTCAGCCTCCCAGAGTGTGAGATTATTAGTATGTGCCTACATGACCAGCTGACATGCTGAATACTCTTGATCATTTCTTGCAGTAGAGCAAAAAGTTCAGATCCAAATATTGTCTTAGGCTTATTAATTCATTGGAACGTTGAAATCAGGCCTTGTGAACTTGATCATCTAAGGTCCTATTCATAAAGGTACATATCCAGGTAACCATGTGAAGACTGGCATTCTGAGGCTTAAGAAGTCCCCATTCATGTTGTAAATTTGGCCATCTTGGCAGGACATCTGGCTCCTTCTAGTGAGGCTCTTCTGTGGCCAGCTCAGCCCATGTACAATAGCATACAGCTTTGCTCTGATACACTTACAAAATCTGCAAAGTAGCTATTTCATTGAACTTTTACTATATGCTTGACCCTATGTTGAGGGTTTTAAATGCGGGTCTTGCTCTAAGGAAAAGTTTTAATTTCAGCAACTTACACCTTTGCTTGATTTCAAGTCAGTGTGTTCTCCTGGAAGCAATTTGTTCTAAGAACTTATCTCTAAGCAGGAAACAGAAGACCTTTTCAATTAGCAAAAGCACATGGAACATCTGGCAGATGGTGAGGTGTTTGGGGCAGGTGTACCTCTGTTGTCAAACAAGACAGCTGCCTTCTATCCTCAAGGATAAGATAGACCTGATGTACACAGGGGTGAATTTGTGCATAATTTGGATCCACCGCTAGAGGCCCTACCCAACTTGACAATTTGTATTCAAGGGGGACAATATGCTTTCTCACACAGAAATCTGCTCTCAGCCTCTAGCCCATCCCCACATGGTGGCTGGGAAGAACAAATAGGGCTGTGTTTACTGACATAGTTATTTTGGTGTGCTTGAAACCACCATACTGAGGGACCCTGTGGTTAACAGATTTCTCCTTGGACAGCAGCCTTGTTATAATTTTTAAGTGAGAATGTCTTGCATCTGATTATTCTAATAATCCACCCTGGTCACTTTTGGTGAGGTTTTAGCTGAGAATAAAATTTTCCCTTGTTGCTTATAGGAGGCAAAATGAGGTGTCCTCTAAAAATGGAAAAGTAAGACAAATCTCTCCCCATGAAGGCCAGTGTACAAGCTAAAAGAGACTGCTAAGTCACCTCCTAGAGTTTCTCTGTCCCAGGAGAGAGCAAAGCACTGTGAGGAGATTGACGGGTCTACCGTGTAGCTCTCAGAGGAGTGCTGACTATCGGCGGAAGCAAAAGTAAGAAGAGCTTCAGGGCAAAAACATGGTAGGACCCATTCTGCTATCTGTAGAGAAGAGGGTCCTTTGCCCAAAGGCTGAAATTTCAGGTCCCTCTAAGAGGACAGCTAGCTGACCCCAGTGAACGCAGCCTTATGTCACTGATCATTTCAATAATGTGATTCACTCTCCTTGCTCTGAGCAGTCTTTTCATTGCAAGTTGGCTTCCCAGGTGGCTTGCCGTGCACTGTTGATGCATTAGCTGAACACATGTAGGCTCTGTCCACTGCGTGGTTTTGTCCCTGGAAGGCTCAGGCATGTTGGGTCTGACCTGAGAAGTGAATCACCTATCAGGGCTGATGAGTCAGTTTGGTGAACAACCATGCTCAGGACCAGATCCTCGAGTATGAGGAGTTTACTTAGCGAAGTGTGTCACTGGAGTCCTCCTGGGAAAATACTGTCTGGCCCTGTGCCACAGGCCTTGATACTGTCCCTCTCCTACTCTGCAAGCACCCAGCTTCCTAGGTCTTTTCTAGTAGCAGACACTGTGGACACCTGCACAGAGTGCGAATTCATGCGTGGAGAGATCTAATACTGTACTGCTCATGAATATAATATATCCCTCTATTATTTCACTTTAATTTTTCTCATTAATATTTTCTAGCATTCTGTGTAGAGGTCTGATGCATCTTTCATTTAAAAAATTCTTTGATGCTATTGTAATTGGTATTATTTTTAAAGCCATGTATTCTAATTTTTTGTAAGTATATACAAATGCAAATTAATTTTTATATTACAGTTATACTCAACTGTCTTGATAAATTCACTTATAAATTTTATAGTCTATCTGAAGATCATTTCAGGTTTTCTATATACATTATCATGTCTTCTGCGAATAATGGTAGTTTAATTTTACAATGTTCTTATCAAGTTTTGATATTAAGGTTAGGTTTCTCTCACGAAACAAGTTTGGTAAACGCCCTCTTTTTCTACTCTTTGTAAGAGCAAAGCATTTTTCTTCCCTAGAATTCATTCATGGAGCCATCTGGGCTTGGGGCTTTGTGTTTTGTTTTTGTTTTAAATTTTATTCATGGCTTTCTATTAAGTTGTCAGTGTTTAACACAGTGGAGAATCAATCGGTGCAATTTTTCGTATTAAAAGAATAAAGGAGAAATAATATACTAATAGAATTGATGCAGAAAAAGAATTTAAGAAGATTCAAGTCTTTTTTTATTTTGTCTTTTTAAAAATTACAGATTTAATTCCTCTAATATAGGACTATTCAGCTTTCCTACTTCTTGTGTCAATTATTGTAAGTTGTGTTCTTAATTTTACCTATTATATCTTAATTTTTAAATTTAGTTGCCTAATGTTGTTTATAATATCTTATTGTCTTTTTAAATAGCTACCGGATCTTTTGTGATTTCCTGTTTTTTCTTTTTTTTTAAATTGCTGGTATTGGTGATCTCTGCTGTCTTATTTATCTATATTTATTTGTCTTTCTTGAAGTTTATCAGCTTTATGAGTCCTCTCAAAGAATCACTTTTTTCCTGGTACACACCTATAATCCCAGCACTCTTGGACACTGAGGCAGGAAGACCTCAAGTTTGAGCCCAGTCTGGGCAACTTAGTCACTTAGTAAGACCCTGTCTCAAAAGTACAAAAAGGGCTGGGGATGTAGCTTAGTGCAAAGGCCTTGGGTTCAGTCTCCAGTATGGAAAACCAAACAGCAGCAGCAACAACAAAATCCTCCAAATCTGGCTCTGTTGATGTTTTTCTGGCTTGTAAACTTATTTTTATTTTTTATTTCTGTTCTTTCTATTCCTTTCAAATTTATGGATTTAACATGAGATCTCATTTCAACCTGTACATCTTGTGTTGAAGATATATATCTTTTTTTTTTTCAGTGCTGAGGATAAAACCCAAGTCCTCACACCTATTATGTGAATTCTCTACCACTGAGCTATATCCCCAGCCCCAACATGTATCTTTTATGAGCACTTTTTTTCTTTCATTGGCATCTTCAGTGTCTGGTATGTTGTTCCTGCAGTAGTACCTGTTGCGTCCTAAGCGTCTCATCAGAAAACAGCGAGAGAGTGAATGAGCATCCAGTCTTGTAGAGCAGGGTCAGGACGGGGATCATTAGGGTCCTGAGTTTGTCCTGCAGCAGGTGGAATGGGGCAGGTCAGTTGACGGCAGTGTGTGTGTGTGTGTGTGTGTGTGTGTCTTTGCTTTCCATTTACTTCTCAGAATATGACTTAGCCAGTCTTCCTGTTTATCTGTTTCGTGCCAGTCTCTCTATCAAGGGCGGCTGCTTTCTTCTCCCTTGTTCCCATAACTCAAAATTACATCAGCAAGAGGTGCGACAGGCTTCAGTACACAGCATGCTCTATGCCAGCATTCCTGACAGCCCTCCTTGTCAGTATTCTCCCTGGGACAGATTGCCTCCCACGTCCCTCTCCCTTACAAAAGAGCCCAAGTGACTCTGGGCTTTTAAGGGGTACAAAGTTGTGACAGTGACAGAATGATGTGAGATTAGCATAACGACTCTGTTGGGTGTGCCATTCGAGCTTTTCATGTCATTTGGATGACTGCTGCTTTGTCCGCATTTGGCTGGGTGAGCCCCGGATTGAAGGGAGTTTATTTTCAGTGTGGGAAGGAAGGGTTTTTGGATCTGTACGGCAGTTGTGTGTGTGCGCGCGCGCATGTGTGTGTGACTCTACATTGGCTATAACTGCCCTGACTCTGCCTTGCTCAAAAGGTGTGAAGCTACAGACAGTCCCTGCATGACGATTAATTTGTTTTGAATTTTACAGATGAGGCAGCTGCAAATTGGCTGTGTGTCTGACCCTGTGGATATGTGAGGGGGTCTGGGTGGGCCAGAGAGAAATGTTCCTGGCCGGAGTAGGAAGGCACCGAGGAAGGGATGGCAGTGGGCATGACAGATGTGATTCCGAGTGGTAGGAGGGACTGCAAGGGGTCATCTGTTGGAGTCCCTTGTCCTTGGGTAGGTAACATATCTTCGTTTATATCTAAGAGACAACAAATCAAGATCCAGAGATGTTTCATTACTCGGGGAAGAAGCTGAACTATGATTTTGCTGTCCTATGAGTTTTAAAGGTCAAAGACTATATTTGTCTGGATTGCTGTGGTATTTCCAGGACCTAATTCAGTGCCTTCAATATGGTAGGTTCTCAGTAAGTATTTGTTGAATGAACACCAAATTTTTACCTTGTGCCAGTAAAAATTCCTTTAAGATTACTCTTTAAGATATTATTATTATTATTATTATTATTATTATTATTATTATTATTATTATTATTGGCAGTCCTGGGGATTGAACCCGGGGCCTTGGCACTGAGC
This sequence comes from Hystrix cristata, assembly GCA_004026905.1. Classification (NCBI taxonomy): domain Eukaryota; kingdom Metazoa; phylum Chordata; class Mammalia; order Rodentia; family Hystricidae; genus Hystrix; species Hystrix cristata. The sequence continues at coordinate 13,963 of PVJO010014300.1, forward strand.
TACATTCCCAGTTCTTTTCTAATTTTTATTTTGAGACAGGATTTTACTGAATCATTAAGTTGCTCAAGCAAGGCTCAAACTTGAGGTCCTCCTGCCTCAGCTCTTCAGAGTGTTGGGATTACAGGCATACGCCACCATCCCTGGATAAGCTATCCTTCAGGGTATCTGACTAATCTGATCCTAAAGTTCCTACTTCAAAGATTATCAATTTCTTTTTGATTCATAGATAAATGATAACAAATAGGATTTATTCATATAACAGATTTTCACTGAGCATGTTATACACTAGGCGGCAGTCTTGGTACTAAGTATACATTAGGGAGCAAAATAATCAAAATCCCTACCTTCGTGGAACCTGCTATAAACAATGTGAACATCAAAATCAGTAATATGCTTATGCTAGATGCAATCTAAGAGGCATGGTCAGTTTTGGTGAGGAGGCCTGACAGCGTGACTTTTTTACATGGTAATTAGCAAAGCCCTAAACAGAGAAGTTGACTTTTGAGTTAAGATTTGAAGGACGTTAGGGATTGAGCCATATGGATGTCTGAAGGCTCTTGGGAAGGAGTGTATCCACGAGGGACAAGGAAGAGCGGGCAGGGCAGTATGGATAGAGCTTCTTGATGGAGGAAGCCAGGACTGGTGGAGTCCTGTGAGTCACGATGAGACTTTGCCTTTCACTTGGGGTGACATAGGAAGCCTTTAGAGAGGTTTCACAAAGGCAATGACGTGATTCAGCTTGCATCGTAGTGGGGTCACCTTGGCTACAGCATTGAGAATAGACTGAAAGAGGGAAAAGGTAGAAGTAGGAAGACATCTGGGAGGCTACTGCAATAACCTAAGCCAGAGGGGATGGTGATTTAGATCGGGGTGATGGGAAGGAGTAAGATCCTGGGTGAATTTGGAGGGAAAACTTCATGGGTTTTTTTGATGGACCAGAATCGGGCTGTGAGAAACAAAGGGGATGAGGAGAGGCAAGGGCGATTTTGAAGATGTTTGGTTTGAGCAACCGGTAGGATGATGTTGTACTAAGCTGAGGAGAAAGGTGGGAGGAGCAGGTGTGTGAGGGGAAATGCCAGCAACTCAGTTTTAGACATGTTGAGTGTGAATAGCAAATGACTTCCACAGAGGATATTTAGTAAGCATTAGATACATGCTTCTGGAGTTTAGAGGAGAGATTTATTATGGGGAGCAAAAAAACATTTCTGGGTCATTATAACACATAGATAATTTTTAAGACCATAAAAACTAGATGTGAACAAAGTTTATGTCACCGGTTCTATCAGTATATGGTCAAATAGATTTTCCCATTTTAGACCCTATTAATTACTTTCACAGTCCCTAACCCAAGGCAGCAATATAGTGTACATCAACTCTACAGGTGAGTGTAGGGCGGGAAGGGAAATGGATTGGCAGAAGCCAGCTTCAGTCTTGTGTTGAGTTAGCCACATCGTCATCCTTTTAGGAAAGGGGAGGATTTCCTGATTGCTACTCCAGAGAGGCAGAGAAGCTCACCCATATAATGTGTCTTCCCCAGGCTGACATCTTCATCCATGTGTTGAGACAGGGGCAGATATGTGCAGCTGAATTCATTCCATGTTTTTCTCAGTGTTCATCTAATGTGTAACTTAGAGGTAGGTGTGACAAATGAGCTAGAGATGATACAGACCAAGGCATACTTAGAACTGGTCAGCACTCAGCTGCCCATGAAAACAGAGCACACAGCTCCTCCCGCCTTGTCAGAGGCCTTCCCTCTCAGAGTGTCTCAGCCAGACTATGCTGCAGGCGCAGCATTATAGTGGGGACTGGCCGTGCAGTAGTAGAAGACTATTTATCCCCAAACGTAGGCCCACAGAGGTGACTGCACATTAGCCCAGCAGGTGCGTGGTAGGTGCTTATTGCATCCATACTTCTCTAGTACTTGGAAAAGGGAGGCAGGAAAATGTGAACACATGCCTAAGTCCAGTGGTGAATATAGAATGTGTGTCCACCTTGCAACTCATCCTGCCCACAAGCGAGGACAGCACTTAGATAAGCATAGAGAGATACGGCGAGTAAACCTAATAGTTGCCAAGACAGCCAGCATTGATGGAGTTGCTTAGTGGCTTGAAGCATAACCACATATTATCAAATGTGATTTTTCACTACCACTTTATGAAGTGGGTATTATCGTTCCTATCTCATAGTGAGGAATGCAAAGTGCTGAGAGGCCAAACACCCGGTTGTGTGACCCAGCCTGGGCATGTCTCAAGCTCTCGGCTGCTGACTGAAGAGATGGTGCTTTGTCTGCTACCATGCTGTCTTGTGCTACCTTCTGAGTACCTTCTCTGTGACCGGGGGAGACCCTGCAGAAAATGTAGGAAGGACCGTATGTGGGTGTGGAGGGGAGGGAGGGTTTCTCCACTACTGGCTTTTTCAAGAGGTGGACTCTGACCTTTGCCTGAGCCCTTTCTGGGCCACTCTCAGGTTTTCTGCATTCGTAGTTGGGGATGTCTCTGCACAGAGCCAGCTTCGTGGGCTGTGGGGAAGGTCATGCCTGGCTCAGCTATGAATGCATCCCCTCCTTAGGGGGCATATAAGAGCCTGCCAAGCTGAGAATGCCCAGCACAAGCTTCTCTTGATGCCCAAAATGCCCTGGCCATAATCAGTGTCTTTGAGTGACAGGAGTAAGCAGGGTCCTCACTCTGTGCTCCTAGATGACGTAGGTCCAGAGGGACTCCACCAGCTCCACTGGCGCTGGCCCATCAGAGCTGCTTTGTGCCTGTTGCCATTCCCGGGCTACTCTGTAGGAAGTATTGACAGATCCGGGGCTAGATCCTCTTTTTCTCTCCCCCTCATCCCCAAGAGTCGTCCACAGTCACTTGGAACTTGGAGAAGCCAGCTCAGCTTGGCAGAGGGCTGTTTTCCCTTAGTGAGTCAGGTCTTTTCAGGACTATGCCTTCCCTGAATACAAAGGTGATGTTAGAGAAGTCGGTGGGTACATTAGTATGCTCTGGCAGCAATAACCAAGTACACAGACTGGGTGGCTTAAACAACAGAAGTTCATTTTCATGCAGTTCTGGAAATGGTAAGTCCTATGCTAAGGTCTCACAGGCCTCTTTGAGGCCTCTCTCCTTGGCTTGCAGATGGCTGCCTCCTCATTGTGTCCTCATATGGGCTTTCTGTTGTGCTTGTGGATTTCTGGGGTCCCTTTGTCAGGATTTCCTCTTAGAAGGACACTAGTCAGAATGAAATTAGGACCCATTCTAATGGCCTCATTTTAACCTAGTCACCTCTTTAGAGACCCAGTCTCCAAATACAGTCACATGCCGAGATACTGCAGAGGGCGCTAAGACTTTGATGTGAATTTTAGTGGGGAAATTTAGCCCAGAAGAGTGGAGAAACTTCTCCACTCCACACTTTGTTCTCCTTTTGTCCTCACTCCCCTCCAATCCCTTCCACTTTTCTGGGAGTCCGATAGGGGCTGAACCCAGAGGACAGATGACTGGTATCTGAAGTGGTTGCTTGTGAAGACCTCGATAGCCCACTCATGTTTGAGAGCCTTTTCTTAGGTGATTTGCTGCAGCAACCAACCCCCTCACAATTGGGACCTCCTGTGGTGAAGAAGCATATCCAATTTCTTTTATTAAGCTAATTACGAGAAAAACCCGTTCTTCTCAAATCAGATATTGCAGCTGGGGCACAATGATTACCAGCTATCAGCTGTGATGAAAAAGTCCTTCAGTCTAATATTTCTCTATTCTATTCCCACTTTCTTTTTACTCAACCCCTGAGCTAAAATCTCCACCATCCCCAAGCTTTCCATAGCTAACCTAGCCCACAGTGACACCTCCTTTTGCAAAAATGTCGGTAACACTTGACATCCTTATTGCTTAATTGGCATATGTTGTATTGTACTTTGGAATCTGCTTTTACGTACATATATACCTAGTAAGTTCCTCAAGGACAAGACCTACATCTTACCTAATTTTTGTACGTTGAAGGTTAGCAGAGAGTAGGCACAGAGTAGTTTCTCCTGTGTTTGCTGGATGATTATGTGGCAAAAAGATTTATCTGAAGCAATGGTATTTCTTTGGGTCCATACATTTAGAAATGTCAATAAATTAAAGTCCTTAATAGACTAGTGTATGATGTTGTATATTACGAATTTTGAAAAAATCAAAATGTAATGTATTTCAAATTTGATGACCACAGAACTTAGGTCGTGTGTCTTGGATGTGTGATAGAAAATGAAAGAACTCTGGAGCCAGGTTAGATTTCTGCTTCCTGCTCTGCCCTCAAGGAGGGCTTTTGGGTCTTGGGAAGTTACTGAGCCTCTCCCAGGATCTCTGATCATATGCGGAATGAGGGGATGGAGTCCTGATGATGGTGAGTTTTCGCCTTGTATGCAGTAGATGTGGTTGTCTGAAGAATGATTCTGAAACCCAAACCCATTTAGAAGAGTACCTAAAATAATTAGTCATGTAAACAAATGTGCAGGAGAAAGGACAGGTGGCATGTGTTAGACTTGTTCTCTGAGGTCATTCTAAGCAGCAAAGTTCTATGAATTTATGATTCAGAGAGAGCCCTTTAGACACTTCTGGGGCCCCACAGTCATCAGCCAGAACATTTGCTTGTATCATGCTGTCTGTAAGTAGGAGTGCTCATTAGCAGAGATTTCTGGTCAACCAAATGCTGGGTGAGTACATAGTATGTGATTTGATCTAAATTCAGGAAAACATGCCCAGGGCGTAGGACTTCCACACATAAATTTGTTTAATTGCATTGATGTAAAATGTGCAATTAAGAGGGTAACGAGAGTGGTTGTCTCTAGGTGATGATTGTGGATAATTTTTATTTTCCTGTTTACACTTCTCTGTACTTTTCAAATGTTCTTGTACTACTCTTATAATTAGAAGAAACAAGGCCTATAAAAAAGAATGATGAGCCCTCTGCCAGGGGGAAAAAAGGATGAAATTTTTCAGAACTTCATTTCAGTTCATTTCAAAAAAACATTTATCTGTATCACTTAAGAAATATTTACCATGTTACAGGTACTGTGAGGGGTTACAAGTGGCTGCGATTTGAGATAGAGAGCTGTTCACAGGGCGAGATGTCTTACAGAAGAGAACCTGACCGAAGTAGAGCTTGCAGAAGAGTTGGCAATTGATAAACTGGAAGGTGGGTGTCTCAGGCAGAGTGAATGACGACCTGATGCAGAAGATGGAGTGTGCCATCAAGGGGCTGTGTGGTCAGGTGAAGGTACACAAGGGATTCTGTTGAAGAGTGGTGATTAAGCTCAGTGGCTAGATTGTGCCCAGGTTATTATGCTCAGTACTTCAGATTGGTAGGCAATATATTGCAGGAGCCACTGCAGAGGATCCCGAGCAGAGCAAGGCAGTGACAAGAGAGGTGTGTTGGCAAGACCGACTGTCACTGCAGAAGGTTCTGGAGGAGAAGACTCATCAGGCCAGCACTGTGATTTAGGATGTGGGAACACTGTTGTGTAGGTTTTTGAGGGTTTTGAACAGAAGGCTTTCTAAGATAGTGGACAGTTCGTGAGTACCAGGCTTCTCCCTAGTTCTTGTAACTATGACAAGAGAGGGAGAGTGAGGTTTAAGTTGTGTCACCGATGTGTTTTTCTAGTGGGTGAGGCTAGAGGTTGCTAAACTCTTCAGAATCGTGATATAATACTTACATTGCTTTAGTGTCATGTCTTCTCCACCCACCTTTGCTTTCTCCATCGAATCTTCTCCCACTGCATGATATTGGCATTTAGTTTGCATTCATTTTAGCATAAAATTATTTTTGAATTGTGAAATTCACGTTTGAGGTCTTTAGAAATATTTTGTAGTGCTGTAAGCCAGAGTTTTTAATAATGGAGTTAAGTCTACTTTTAAGAGAAATCAAGACGTTACTGGAGATAATGAGTTATCGGGATGGGCTCTGTGTCCCTCATGTGACTGGTCCCTGTCAGTAACCTTTGAACCCTAAGTGAAAAGCTCACCTGTCCTATTGCACATGCCTACGTCCAGCTCTTAATCTATGGTAGCAATGAACACTAAGGAGTCCCAGAAACTTTCCAGTTTTTTTAGATTCTTCAGAAAACCCCAGAGTAATGGAACAGCTCACAACCAGAGAGATTAAGGAGACAAGTAGAAGTGTAAATGTCCATAGGATTCAAGGGTGGCAGCAGCTGCTCTATTTCTAAATGAGGATTCTGTACATCAGGTTATCATTCTACTCTTTAAAACAATAAAATGCAGGAGCTCATTGTCATTGGCCTTCTTTGTAATCTTATCATCAATTCAAAAATATGTCATCCCCGGAAGATATAAGCTTGAAGTGTGAATTCTGTCACAGGAATCTTATTTTTTTTTTTTAATCATAGAAAAATCTTTTAGGTAGGGTGTTGATGTCAAGATTAACTCAGAGAAAATTGGCTGCAGTTAGGGCTGAAGGATAGTGATCATTCCAAAACTCATCTAGAGTCTGAAAAATGAATATTTAGGCTTTATCCTGGCTCAGAAATAATTTGTCCCAGAGTGAAATATAGTCGTTGTAGGATGGCAACTCAAGCGCCCCGAAGTGTAGGCGGGCCTTTCTTTATGAACCAGCCATGTTCTTGAAATCTTGTGTGTCGATCAACTTTTTGTAAGTGGAATCCTTTTTTCCCCTTCATCAAGTTACCCTGTAATTTCAGCAATGTTTAACATTCATTCCTGATTGATCTTGAGTTGGCAGTTAACTGCGAATATGCAACTGTGGGTTTTAGTGCTTCTTTCTCTCGTTTTGGGGTTTTTGTTTTTTCTTTCTCTCTCTCTCTCTCAACTGCTTAAGGAGGATAGACTATGTTTCAGGCACAGTGATAGGTATTGGGAATGTAAAGAACAATGGCAGGTAAATAATCCCCAGAGGGGACAGTAGCTGCACATCCTGGGAGTGGCAGAGAAGCTGTGCCAGCCCTGAGCCCCTGTCTGGACTCCGAGGGAGGCTTGCTGGACAGCCTCACTTGAGTGGAGTGCTCAAAGCTTTGGGGATATGAGGAGGCGCTTTCTTGGGGAATGCCCACCCAAATGATAGAGACCCAGGGCATGGTAGGGGCTGACTTTCCGGAAGGATTTTGATGCTGAGTACTTTCAGCAGGCGCACGAGAAGTCAGGTAGTTGATTGTCTTTGTTTAGTTTTCTTCCTGGAGTGAGGGGTGGCAAAAAGTTTTGCAACCTTTACTTCCCTATAATGGGTGAGGGAGGATTAGTTACTTCACTCATTTTTCTGTCAGCTAGACTTGTGGGCTTTTGATAGTATGAATTGTCTTACTTTAAAATGCAAGTTCAATCAATAAGATCAAAATATTAATATTCCTGAAACACGGCACACCCAAATAAGATCAGGAGGGAAAAGAACATATTTTCATTTCTAATGGAGCTCTAATATTTGACTCAGCTGTTTTCAGAAATAAAACAGAAATTACAATTTTTTTTACCATAAGTAATATCAAAAGCCAATTGAAAGGTTGAGAAAAATGACACGTAAAGCAAAGTTTTAATATAAGTAATGTACAAGAAGCCTGTATAATTTCATAAGAAAAAGACAAATTGGCCACATAGTAAAATAAGCAAAAGATGCGAGTAAACAGTTTAGAGAAAAGGAAATAATGATGCTACAGCCCAGGAAAATGCAAATTAGAGCAATAAATGGAACATGTTTTTCATCCATCAGATTGGCCAATGACAGTAGGGACATAGGCAAATGTTACGTAGCTGTGGTTCCGTGTGTGTGTGTGTGTGTGTGTGTGTGTGTGTGTGTGTGTGTGCATGTGCCCATTTAATGAATAAGCTTGGCATTGCGTTTGTCCTGGAGGAATATTTGTAATGGGTTTTTAAATAAGAAAATCAAGTTTCAGGATAATATGTGTAATATGGTTCTACTTTAAAGAACAAACAAGTAGCCTAATACCAGCTATAGGTTTGTATAAGTTCAAATGTGCATGGAGATAGGTGAAAAGCAGACACATCTGGCCATAAAAGCTCATCACAGCAGGGTGAGAAGGAAGAGAAAAGGAAGCATTTTAAAAATACATCTCTGTATTGTTTGAGTATTTCATATTCCTATAAGTATTGCTTTTGCAATCTAAAAGTTTACAAATAAAATAAGTACTTAAAAATTAGATGATTGAGATACTTTTTTCTGCCACTCTCTGGCCATAATGTTTGAAGCAGCTAGGAAGCAATTACATGATGCCTGGTGAGATCTCTCTGAGCTCTGCCGTCAGGCATAGGACAAAGCACTGTAATTAACATTACCCCCACACCCGTGTGAGCTCCCTCTCTAATTTTAGGCCTTAATCATTCATTTCTTACCTTGGTTATGATCTTTGAAGAAAAAAATTATCCATTGCCTGCTATGTGCCAGGTTTCCCATGTGTACTGGCTCAAAGCCAGATGGAAGCACCTCCCATGTGTTGTCTTTTTTTCCAACTCTGATTTAATTCCTTCCAGGCCTGGTGGGCTAGCACCTTCTGGAATTCCCACAGGCCCTGCAGGATCCCTGTTTTTTTACCCTAAGTGGGACAGGCTTCTTTGGAGGCCTTTTCTCCGAGAACAAACAAACTTGGCATGATACTGCATAACAGAGTAGCTTTCTGTCTGGGGCTCTGTGCCCAGGAGAGCAGAGCTGCCAGCCAGGTGCATGATCTTTGGTTAATTAGGTGGTTACACACATCGTGCAGCCCGCGCTGTGTGCTGCTGAGTCTGGACTGCTGTTGAGCCTTCTGCCTGAGAATGGACTTAGTCTAGGAAGGCCTCTAATGCTTTAGGTCCCAAGATAACTTTTTTTGAGACAGTCTTATAGGACTGATACAAGCTCTCTGACTCTATTCACTTTCTAAATGTCTTGTTCTCTTTCTTCATGTAATTTGCTATGGTGTGAATAGCATATATCCAGTCTGCCTGGCTGCTTCTCAAGCTGCTAATGCTAAGACCAGGGCAGATGTGTCTGGGCACATAGGTTGGAGGTTTCCTCTGCCGTGGGCTCACCAAGCAGAGCTCAGTGTTCTGGACATGGGAGTGCTCAGCAAGGAAAGGGGTGCCTGGAGTGTTGTAGGGTTCCTGCGTGGTGCCCGTGGTTGTATTCTCAGATGGAAGGCCATGGTCGCAGTATGGCTGGGCAGTGAGGGTGGCCTCCTGCTGACCCCTCTGCCAGGTGAGATGTTGCTTCTGGTATGAATTGAACATTGGAGCGGCTGAGGAGAGGAAGGGAGGGAAGAGCTGGGTCCTTTACTTCCAGGCACTAGATTGAAATCTTCCTTATTACAATGCCCTTTTTATTACTTTTCATTGTAAGCTGGATGTAGAGAGCTGAGGAATCCTCAGATTGACCACTTTTTCTGACCGATAGGTCTTCTGGGCCCTGTAGGAGATAGTTGATTTACATGGGCTTTGCTAGGGCCCCTTGCAGGCTCCACAAGCCCAGGGAGATCAGATTTACTCAAGTTTCACGTGGATCTCAAGACTTCACTAGGATTCAGTTTTTCAGAGTGGGTGCATTATATTGATAACTTTTCCCTCCCAGGGATGAGTGCCTGATACCCATAACTAGGAGGAGGAGAGGCGTGTTTGGCTCACAGTTTGAGGTTTCAGTCCATGGTTGGCTGGCTCTAAGGCAGGAACTTTATGGCGGAAGGGTGTGGCACAGGAGAAGAACACCAGTGAGAGATGTATCCTCCAAAGGCATGGCCCCAGCGACTACTTCCTCTACCCAGGCCCCACCTCCTAACAGGACATCCAGCCACCTCTTCCAGAGTGTCTTAGTCCAGTCAAGTTGACGATTAAGAATAGCTGACATGTGCAGCCCCCGGGACACCAGTGTAAACAGTGACCACTTTGTCCAGGAGTCCTAAGGCAATGTTCATCCGCGTGTAGCCCTAAAGACTTTGGATTAAACCAGATTCCCTTTGAACCGAGTGAGGTAACGCAGGATTGGCAGCTGCACATTTTTCATGAAGCGTTTTTCCGTAATTCCGCTCTTTGTAGTCTGCATGGTGGCATCATGAAGGGATGAGCTAACCCGCTTCTTTGCGCTGAAAGCAATGTTTGTTCACTTCCTCTTTTCTTGTATGCTGGTTTCCAGAGGAGCCTGTTATAGAGGCTATAGTGTGCCTCCATATAATGCGAGGATACAGGTTTGGGAATAAGGGAACTGGTTTCTATTCTAAGCACTGTCACTGGCTCTCTGTGTCACTTTGGCAGTGAGGGTAGAAGGAGAGGTGGAAGGAGAATCCTGCCAGGGATTGGCTGTCCCCCAAGTGGCTCATGCCTCCCTCACAGCAGTGCTGGGGGATCAGATCAGCAACACATGTTTTATAGATGTGAGCTTTGTTTAATATTTAATTATAAAATGATTAGTCACAATAGCCTGTATATAGTCTACTTCCTCGTATGATTTGCATGGCCCTATTTTACAAAGTGATGCTGCCAGAGGGCTTTGTTTATAAAGTTTCTCACTGGTGAGCCTCTGTGTGCTCCAGTTATGGGCCATGTGTGTTGACATTGTGGAAATGAAATCTGTACCCCCTGGACCTGTGCAGATTGATTTGATTCTGGAATAAATAGAAATGTAGCCTGTACACATCAAATATGTTTCTAGTGTAGCTGCTGTCCATGGGGTAGTTGGAGGAAATATAAAGACAATCAAGATACAATCTCTTTCTTCTAAGAATATACAATCCAGCCAGCAATTTTATAAGGCTTCCAGGTGTCACATACACAATATCACAGTCTTTTGAGTTTGAAGACTATTATTATTACTATTTTCAATTACTCTTTATTGAGCACCCTCTAGGATATAGGTACTAGCTCAGATCGGGTTCCATGGAAGTCAGCTTGGCACCAGAGAATGCATGCAGACTAGTTATCAGGGCATGATTTTGAGAGCAAGGATAGTTAACCAGAGGAGAGGAGAGGCCATGCTGCTGTGGAGGATCCCCTGCGGAGGAGTCTCAGAGAGAGGCAAGAGCAGTTCCCAGAGCTGCGGCTGGGAGATGTGCCTGTCTGCCCTGCAGAGGGACACTGTGGTGCCCATTCTGGGTATTCAACTTGTCCTCATCACCATAGCTGATGCTTCCTGAATGCTTTCTGCTCACCATACTTGAGCGGAGTAATTTAGGTACGTAGTTTCTGATCCATACATTTTAGAAATGGGGCTATTAAGGAGCAGAAAAGTGAAGTAACTTACCTAAAATGACACAGTTGTTACATGGTAGGCTTAGGGTGGTAATCTTCACAGAACTGCCCCATGATGGATTTACCATTCCCGTTGTACAAGCCGAGAACCTGAAGTCTCAAGAGATTAAATGATTTGCCCAATGTCAGAGAACTAAGAAGTGAGGCCAGGGTTTTCCTGTTGGACTCTAGCGTCTTGCAGAGATTACTTTCCTGGTGAGACACTCTGTTCTGGCTGAAGGAGGCTTCACAGGCCTTGGATAATTTACAGCCTGCCACTTCTCTCCTTCCCATATTGTGGACAGAATTATGTCCATTGTTGTGAGTTAATGAGCATAGTCTTTGCAGTTAAGGAGACGTAGGTTTGAGTCCTCGCTCTTCATTTTGCCATTTGTATGCTACTTCTTGGGGCTCAGTTTCCTCATCTGTGAAATGGGGGTAATGATGACTTCGTTGGGTCAATATAAGTATTGAAAGAAATGCGGTACGAGAAATCTCTCAGGACATTCTTCTTGTTCTTCCTCCACCCAGAGAAAGGTTTGAGGCTGCATGAAGATCTTTAGCGGTCAGGTACTTGGAACATAGCCATGGTTTATCGCTTCAGCTTTTCCTCATTTGCTGCCTTCTCTCAAAGCCTTCTGGGCAGTTTGTTCAGAATTCTAATGCTAGCCTGTTAGCTTAATCATAACAACATTCTTAGAAACAAATATAGCAACAGCAATTTTTATCATACTTTTAGTGTCTAATTGGCTGCGAACTCACTCTTACTAAGTTGTTTTTTCATTGAACGTATGGAGCATTATGTGTTTTACTTATCTCAGCGGCCTCCTCCCACAGCCATATCTTGCCCTTATTAGGAAGCCAATTAGATGTGTGTTTGCCTGGTGGACACTCCAGCCATTTCTAGCACGGGCGGTAACACTCCCCATCGCCCACAGAGGTGGGAGCCTCTGTTCTCCCGTGTGTCTTGGGTCCCACGTGGATGTGAGCTCTCCCCCTCACACTTTCCCCACGTAGGTCTGCTTTCTAGGCTACCAGAGAAACTCTTCCTTGGTCTTTGCGCCCTGTGTGCCTTGTGATGCCTTCCGCTGCTTCTGACCCTGCAGCCTGCACGGGCTCCCTCTTTCCTCTGAAGCTAGTCCTTCGTTCCGGCAGTAAGTCCTGAGGACAGCCACGCCACCCCAGCTGGTAGTGGTCACCATGTGACCAAGGTGCCGAGAACAGACTTCGGTGCACCTACACTGGCTGTCAGGCAGGTGTGTCATTTTCGTCGGTCGGGCTGAACAGTCCTCGGCTTTCCTCACCCGAAGCAGCAGCCTTTCTAGGAACCCAACCACAGTCCAGGGCCCAGGTGGGAAGATCCTCCCTGAAGCTTTCAGCTCACCAGAGCTTAAGTCCTCTGCAGGCCGCAGGCCTCAGTGTAGGTGCCTGATGCTTGGTCGTCCCAGAGAAGAGCACACGGAGGGGCTGCACCTGTTTCTGGGAGCGGCAGCTCCCAGCTGAGATCATGAACCCAGTTCTTCGTAGGCAGTTGAGAGGTGAATCAACCTCCTCTTCACCCACTCCTCTTCTCCTCCCTCTTCATCCCCCCGCACAGCCTTCTGTCATCTTTCCTCCTCCCCACTCAACGTCAGGCTTTCTCCTTTCTCAAATCACTTTCTTTGTCTTTTCCTTATTTTTACTCTCGGATACATCCCTGTAGCAACCGAGGCTGCTCGCAGTAGCCCCCCGCCCCTTAGATCAGTAGTAACTTTAGCGGGCATCCCTTGAATGGCTTTGTCTTTGTTCATTTGTGCTGCTATAACAGAATACCACAGAACGCATAATTTGTAAAGAGCGGAAATTTATTTTTCACATTTCTGGAGACTGGGGAGTCCCAGATCAGCATGCTGGTGTGTAGGGAGGGTCAAATTGGTGTTACTGAGATGTCACCTTGAAAGCTGTCTCCTCAGAAGGGAGGAATGCGGTGTTCTCATGTGACAGAAGGTACAAGCGGGTGGAGTGGAATCCCCGCATAAAGTCCTTGTATGACAATATCAATCAATGAGGGCCAGCCCTTATGGCCTGAACACCTCCCCCAAAGCCCCACTTCCCAACGCTGTGTCGGGATTAAGTTTCCAATGTGTACAGACCACAGCAGTCTTGTTAAAATGCAGACCGCTGAGCTTCACCTGGAGTTCTGGTCTGGAGGCCGCCTTGGGACCCGAGAACGTCTGTTTTCAACAGGGTCCCAGATGGTGCTGTTGCTTCGGGCCCAGGGGCCGCGCGCTGAGAACCCGTGCCCAGGCTGTGTTGCCTAGTCGTGACCGGCAAATTCCTTTACATTCTGATTTTCAAATGGTTGGATTCATTCATTCATATGGCAGATGTTTAGTGAATGCCTATTTGGTGTCAAACTCTGTTTGGCACTTACTATCCAGGGACACATAACACTCTGTCCTCCAGGAGTTCACAGATTTGTATAGAATATAGACAGTAAATAAATATTGTATGCTATGGTAAATATTATAATCTACAAGTAATAAAAGGGTTTAAGAAGTAGGTAATAGTCTCCCCACTCATAGCAAGTATTTAGGTGAAGTGAATATAATTAACGCTGATTCATTCATTGTTTTTCTTTGCCAGCGGTAGACTATAGGGAACTGAGCTTAACCTATTGAAACAATAATATTAAAATCTAACGTTTGTGGAACACGTACTGTGTTTCACGTACAGTACTGAGTATGGTGCGCTGGGTACAAATGCTGAGGTCAGACCGCCTGGGTTGTGGTCCTGACCTATCATACTCTATGCAACCTCAGGCAGGTAACTCAACTAATCTGTGCCTCAGTTTGCTTATCAAAGAACAAGTTTAGGGTAGCAGCGGTATCTACTTCCAAGGATTATTGGGATTACAATAAAACTTTGCTAATGTATGCAAAATGTACATAGTAATTGCTCTAAAAAATGTTGACTCTTGTTACCAATATGTTTTGGCCTGATGCTAGATATCACAGAACTGGTTTCGAGAAATCTGTATTATCTAGACTAAGTAAATCTGTGGATTTAGCCAAGATGATGAGGTAGAGGAGATGGTTTGGATGTGTTGGTTAGAGGACACAAAATGGGCCTAGAAAGATTGTGAAGTGCCAGTCAGAGGAAGTAGCTCTTGCCAGGCACTGAGATGGGATGTAAGCAAGGTCAAGAAGGGTGGCCAGAATTTTGACATTAAATAATTAGGGTGGAGTGGGTGAGTCGTTGGGATTGACACTGAAAACCATTCCAGCAAAGGGAGCACCCCTGGCTGACCCCACTGAAGAGGACTGAGCCCTCCAGCTGGGATGTGAGAGTGTCAGGCTTGCCTTACCCAGCCTGGCGATCTAGAGAATCAGTCACCTTCCCTGCAGGATGCCCTGTGCCCCACCCATTGCCTTCAGGTCCAAATACCATAGGGCTGCTGCTGCCAGAGATAACTGGGTGTTTCCTAGCAATGCCCTCAGCCAGGGAGGCTGTGCTTTCTGCTGCTTCTCTGAGGGGCTATCCCTCTCCCCACTTTGATAGCCCCACCCCAATCCCAGAGAACTTTGTGTTGTCCAGAAATCTGGGAGAGTTCCCCTGGTCCTTGACTCAGGCCCACTAGGAACTGGAGCCCACATTCATGTTGGACCAACTCTATTTTTTCCTCTTCTGGGATCCTGCTTCACAGTGGCTGTTACTGTAAGAAAAACCAGAGTCTACAGTTTTGTTTTAATCCTTTCCTGAGTTCATGAGAGATAAGACTGATAGAACCTTTCTCTTTCAGAGAGGATTAGGAGTCACTCTTTGTGGCAAGATATACCTGAGCAGAGCTTATTAAATGATAATCCTCGATAAACCCCCTCAAATCATCTACTTGCTCTTAGATGGTGGGGGGGCATTCGGGAACAGGGAAACGTCTAGGTATTTAATTAGCTCTTTGAGAAATATTTCTTGTCACCTATTCTTTTTTCTCCTTCCTTTTGCTTGCCTCAGATTTAATCAGAGCTATAGATTCAATTTATTAAGCTATTTATCCACCTCATAAACATTTGCTGAGCCCTACTAAGTGCTTAGTTGGGGTCTGAGATAGTGACACACACAAATGAAACCTGTTCCTTGTCCTAGAGGGGTGTCCAGGCTTGTAGAAGGGACCCACATGGTGGCACTCAGTGACACATGGTAGGATGAAATGCACAGAGCTGGGGGGAGATGACCTCTGCGAAGATTTCCTAGTGAAAGTGCATATTACACTTAGGATTAGAATGTCCCCGAAAGGCTTGTTGCCCGCTGATGAGCTTTTGAACAGTAATCAGATCATGGGGGTGCTGACCTTGCCGGTGGGTTGAGCACTGCCGAGTTCCTAGCTGAATGGGCTGTTAGGAGGTGGGGCCTCCTGGGGGACCTGACCTGAGGCGAGCAGCTTTCCCCCGTCATACCCTTTCACCATGACGTTTCTGCCTTACCACGGGCCTAAAAATAATGGAGCCAGCTGACCGTGGGCTGAAATTGTGAGTCGAGATGAACTTTTCCTCCTTTAAGTTGGTTTTCATTTGGTGACAGAGACAAAAACCTGACTGAGACAGAAGTAAATTGAGGCTTGCAGGGGGAAAAAGTGAGGATGGCATTCTAGGCCCTGGAGACAACAGGAGAGAAAGTTCAGAGATGGGAAAGATGGCATCGCAGGGAATTGCAATAAACTGGTTGTGGTCATGTGATTCTGTATTTTGTGCAGCATGTGTGTGAGACGAGCCAGGCTGGTTAGACCGGGGTCCCCCACGCTAGAGGATTTGGCTAGGGCTGTCATTGCGAGGTGCTAAGCCAAGAAGGAGCAGGGCAAGATGTGTTGGTTCGAAATGACAACCCTCCCCGTCCTAAAGAATAAAGGCAACTGTGAGTGGGAATCTTTTGTCCCACTTTACAAGATCTCCCTGGCAATAGGACGGCTGCTGTACAACTAGCCAGGGAACCGGTCGTGAGAGTCTTCCAACCTTATCAGACATCTGGGGCAGAGAGGAAACTACGAAGTTAGGGTACAGGTATGAAAGAAGGCTTCAGGTCCAAGTCACAGGAAAATATTTAAGTAAAGAAGTTTTAATCAGGTCTTAGTATTTCCAGAATGAGCTCTGACTGGGTTTCTGTTGAATCTGTAGCCCACAGCTTACGTGCATGTTTGTATTTCTCAGCCATCATGACTGATCTTAGCACATGCTACCTGAGTGAACAGCACAGAAAGTTGTACAAAGAATGGTAAAAGTAAAATGGGATGCTTTTCGAGACTAGGGGCACAAAGTGCATTTTTATTTTATTGTCTGTATTCTGTTTCAACTTTTTGTGCCTCAAACCAATGAGAATGCTCCGTTGGAATGAGCTTTGGGGATCTTGGGGAATGAAAAGAACCAAGCTGGATCTCCGGGAGGACAGCAGCAGAGTGAGCAAGAGAGTGTCCGTCAAGGGATGAGAAAAGTGAAGGAGGTCTGGAATTGGTAGAACTGAAACCTGAGGGAGCCCAAGAGAGAGAGAAGAAGCAAAATAAGGAGTCAGAGTGGAAGGGAGTGCCACATCTGTTTTCTGATATAGGTACCTACTCAAAGGAGGACCCCTCCCCAGCATTCCTTACAAACGGTGACCTGCCACAGGGGTTCCTATAAGCAATAGTCGTACAGAACTGGGCAAGGTGGAAGCAACAGGAAGTGGCCAGACTCTGAGGGCTCACTGCTCCTCAGTTCTGCTGACAGCCCTGAGAGGCGAAGGGAGTGATGTCTTATGCACACCTGCGGCTCAGTGTGCTGTGGGAAACTGGTCCAGGAGGGCCGCTCAGGAGACGGTCACCCACGTCCTTTCATGTCTTTTAGGCATTAGGGCTGCACATTTCTTTATCACCACTTCGGTGTCCGTGAAATTTACAGAGCTGGGTTTCCAGAGATACTGTTTTGGGTTCTGGGGATGAAACAATTGCAAGCCATGGATACTTGCTTTCACGATGTTCTCATGAGGAACAGGAGTGCTTCCTGTGGCCACCAAATAAATGAAGCTGACTGTCCTGGGGCTTCTTCAGGAAACCAGCTGGGCTAACCAGCCTCGTGTGGTGTCCAAGACACAATCATTAATTAACACAGAGATGCTCAGTGATAAATCAATTCACCTTCTACTCAGAATCTGTTGAAAAGGGAAGAATGAAAACTGAGAAAAATGAGTATCTGAAGCTTTTTTTGAGCGTCTGCTCGCGTATGCTGTGCTGAATATTGGAGTTAGCTAAGTGTACTTGCTGTATGTCAACAAGGATGCCATTTTCCAGGTGATGTATTTGTTTCCAGAGAAGGAAACTCATATAAGCCTGTGAAGTAGGAGAATGGCAGCAGATTTATAATCTTCCATTAATCAACAACATTATTAGAATCTCCTGTTTGTAGAGTAATATCCGAGGCATTGGTAGAATGAACACAGAAAAAAGATGCAATTCTGTCTTTCAGAAACATTTAGCCCTAATGGGAAGGGAGGACCAATATGTAAAAGAATCAGAACACATATAAAGAAGGTCTGTAAATAAGTGTAAATAAATGTGTAAATGCAGCCTTTATTGTTCTGTTTTCTATTATAGGGATTTGTACTCTTTTTTGGGGGGGATTTGTACTCTTAATTTAGCTTTCTTTTAGATGTTGAAGCCTTTGAGAACTAGTTGTTTTTCCCACTGATCTTGTGCAGAGGACACCCTCAGAGGGGTTGAATGAATATGTGTGCTCCTATGAGGTGTTGTCATTTCTGCCTGTTTTTTGTCTCCTTGAATGTCTTCCTCTGCTGATTGCACAATCCTAAACCTTCTCATACTTCAAGTCCAGGTAAAAGTACGTCCTACCTACTTTTCTCATTGCTGAGACAAAATACCCAACCCTCAAAGTTAAAGGAGGAAAGGTTTGTTCGACTCACAGTTTGTAGAAGTTTCAGTCCATAATTGGCTGGCTCCAAGGCAGGGTGGCATGGCAGACAGGCAGAAGGCAACAAGCAAGGAAAGGGAC
This sequence comes from Hystrix cristata, assembly GCA_004026905.1. NCBI lineage: Eukaryota > Metazoa > Chordata > Mammalia > Rodentia > Hystricidae > Hystrix > Hystrix cristata. Next base: position 32,174 of record PVJO010014300.1, read on the forward strand.
CTCAGCAGCTTCTTTCTGCCCCTTATATGTTATCCAAGCTGCGAGGATTAGGGTGGTCCCAAACCAGTCAATGGACTGGTCTAGTAATCACACACCCTTAATCCTAACATCACACATTCTAGGTTCAGCCACCTGTGAAAAACCCCTCTCATGACTGCATGAGGCTTTGGGGGGACATCTAGACATAGACCATAGCGAAGCGCATTCCCAGGAAGCCTTACATGACATCTCTAGCTTCATTCTTTCCTTCTTTAAATTGCAGTATTCACAGGCATGACTTCAGTGGTCTTAACCTTCAGACAAAGTGTCCTAATCATGGTCTAAAAACTTGATGTGCTTCCAAATAAAATCCTGAGGCAAGGCTAATTATGCACAAAATAATTAAAGGAAACAGAATTATATATAATTAAGTACCAAACAGAGTAGGTAGACCAAAAGGGCTTTGCAGAGTGGGTTGGAACTCAGAAGTCCTGAAGTATAGTTCTACTTCTGTAACCAATTAGTGGAGTCTTTTGGCCACTTAGATTTGAATCTTTGTTCTTCATCCATAAAATGTTTTATGTAAGTTGCCATAATTCTGTCCACCTCTGCAAAATGATGAAAATTAAAGTGCTCATATCAGATTGAATGGAAAACTGACTCTGTCAGGAGGGGAGTGGGAACCACTGGCATAGCGATGTGGTGGTAGACGGAGAGATTGATCTCTGATGACCTTAGGACAGGGACGAGAGCCAGCAGGGGAGTGGTGGAAGGCATCCTACCTGGTATCATCCAGCATGTTCCTTCTGGAATAGGAGAGACACCACACAGTGTTCACAGTAGAGGGTATGTCAAGTCCGTATACATTTCGCCCCCTCTGAGACTTGCCTCCCTACTCTTTCTGAGTCTCTGTGGTACTTAAGCCTATTTGAAAAGTACAGCAGGTCTTTTATCAGCAAGACCTGTGGTGGGGATTGAGGTCTTTTGCTGTTCACTGCAGGCATATTCTCTGTTAACTCCTCCTTCAATTTACCGGCTTTGGTCATTGCACATAGTGATGGTGGGGGGTGGTATCAGAACAACACACTGAACTAAGGAGCAATACACTTACCTTTTCCCAGGGCAGAACAGCATCCCAGCCTGGATGGCTCAGCACAGGCCAGGTGCCTCTGTTGGCCGTGCAGGGACCTTGCAGATGTCTGCCCCCAGCACCATGGCGTGGCTGCATTCACAGCTGCGACTTCAGAGAAAGTGTCTTTGCAGAGGAGAGCCTCTTAAATTTTCCCCAATAATCTTTGTTTTTAAATAAAACTATGAAACAGTATTTAGTTACTGCATGAAAGTTGTAAAGTCTAGAAAATTATGACGTTAAAAAAAATACATTAACTGCCCCTTTCCCATTATTATCATTGTTAAACCTTTTCACTGTTTTGACAAAAACAGAATCTCTTTTGAAATCTACACAGGGTTTTTCAAATATGCACAGATGTAGAAATAATAGAATATTGAACCCTCCTATAACCCAAATCTAACTTCAAAGGTTACTGGAAGACCTTTAGGGGATCTGCTTAAAGCCCACTCCTTTTGGGCTTCCATTCAGAAAGAGGAGACAGGATAAACATCACATGACATCAGTATTGGGATTATTAGAACTTAACCAAAAACAGATGAAGCTGAGCAGGGCTAGAGCCACTCGGGTTTTGTGGCTCTCACCTGAATGCACGTAAGTGTGGTGGCCTTCCTAGTCCTGCATGGCACTGTGCACCCTGCCTTGGTTGATAGTTACTCTCGAGTTGTCTTTCCAATGATGTGGATGGATTTTCACTGACACACCTGTACCCCTCTGCCCATCATTCATAGTAATGGCCGCCCACGAGTGGGACGGAGGCTGTGTTCGTCCATGAAGTGAAGCCTGACTCTGTGGCCCGGAGCCCCTGACCCTGGCATCATCGGCGTCATCTCGCCCCTTGTAGGTGGGCTGGGAGTACTATCTTTCTCTGCTACTCTCTGCCAAATTGCTTCTGCCGGACTTTCCCATGAAGAAAGAGGAAGGGAAAGGAAAAATAGGGGAAGAATAAGTGTCTAAACAGTATGTTTCTCTTGGAGGTCCTTTAGGTCCTGGACGGAGGCACTGCTGCAGCTTCAGTGACAATGGCTGACACACCAGGCCCTGGGGAGGAAGTGGCTTCACCAAGTCTAAGGGACCTGGAGCATCCAGACTGTGTGGAGGTCCTTAATTACTTTCAGGGGCCCCTGGCTGAGGCAGATGCTACCTTGGAGCTTGCTTGTGTGGGGGGACTTCCCATGGTTATTAAATATGTCCAGAGATCTGAGACATGATGACGCCTGGCCTCTGGGTCAGGGGTGGGAGTGGCTCAGCCTCCTGGCCGAGTGGCAGCAGCTGTTTATGTTTCCCTTAGAGCGTTCAGTCTTCACTCCTTCCACCTGCTCACCCGGCCTTCTTTGTTTATGGGGTCTGGGAAGACAGCTCTTCTTTTCCAGCGGGAAGACCTTAGTGTTGGCTTTCCTGTTTGTCTTCTGTTCTCTCATTGAAGGTGGAAATAGTATGGTGAGATTGCTTTTAAGAGTCCTGGGACTGAAGGAGATTTGAAGAGTCAGGGGTCCACAAGAAGTTGACCAACTGTGTTTCTCGATTGTGGCTCCAAGTCTTCCAGTAATTTGCCTGTATCCTGAAGGAAGTCACTTTGCTTCTCAGGCCTCAGTTTCCTTTTCTGTCAAATGATGGGATGGATGATCTGTTCTCCTAATGCTCTTCTAAGAGTATGACTACAGTCGCTGGTATGCAGGGAACCAGGATGGATGATTCATAGATTGGGATTCTGAATACCCAACAGTTTGTAGGGTGTAGTGTACCTTGTGTCCTTTTCCTGAAAAGTGGGCCTGGTCAGAGGAGTATGGTGGCTCTGTCCTTTGAACACCATCCAACTGGTGCGACCCAGGGACAGAGTGCTGCCAGCCTGGTAAAGTTGGTCGCAACCCTAACGAGAGGGATAGAATACCGGAAGTCAGATCTCTTATAAACTGATACTGGGATGGAGATTCTTGTGGCAGTGATTGAATGACAGGCTGCTCTCAGGAAATACCTATGAGGATGTGGGAGAAGCAGATAGGTCGTGGAAAAAGCCAGGCAAAGATATGCTTTCAGAAGTTTTAGCATCAGCCTGGCCCCATAGGCATCTCCAAAGTGTGCACTGTACCCCAGAGGTTGTTCCACCTAGAGTGAAAGGGCTCGGCCCACTGATACAGCTCCCTCACCACCGCCACAGGCAGGCATAAGAGCCCAGCTGGGGCTGGTCCGTCTCCAAGGGACGGGCTCTTCTGAGAAGGGTGCAGGCATAACCGTTAGCAGCCAACACACAAAGCAGCTCCCCTGAGAATCTGCCGCATCCACACTGGTGAGAGCTGGACAGGACGGCGGGTGGGAGGCGGGGTAGGAGAGTGGCTGAGTTCCTGAGAATGGTTCCGTGTACAGGAGGAAGTGTTCAGATGGGATTTCCCCAGTAGGGCCGTCTCACTAAAGGTGACAGGAGTCAAGATGAGGTTATATTTGCAGAGGAAGATGGTGCCTAGGAGAGGGCCTACACGTGGTCTGAGGGTTTTCTTGATGCTGATTGCACAGGTATGTACACCTTGAGAAAATCTGTCACAGGACACCCTTAGGCTCTGCATATGGTTCCAAATAACATCTGCCCAGGGCCCTGCTGGCACGTTCCCTTCTTCTTGGTGCTTCTTGATCTTCCCCTTCTCTGGGCCCTCTGTCTTCCACCTTCTTAGTAAACCTTTTTGCTGCCTTAGTGGCCTCTGTTGTCTCGGCCAAGGTATTCTTTTGTCTGAAATAAGGCTTAACGAATCCTCTACTGCCCTCTTGGCCCCAAGCAGACCTACCTGCCTGAGTCCCCTGTGATGCTTTCACAGCACTAATCGCAGGGATGCGCGCGCCTGCGCGCGCGTGCGCGTGTGTGTGTGTGTGTGTGTGTGTGTGCGCACGCACGTGCGCATGCATGTGCATTCATGAGCACGGATACATGCTCAGTAGTTTCATATGAGTCTCCCCCATGACACTGTAAAGTTTCGCAGGGGCCAGGACTGAGCCTATTTTGCTCATCTCTTATCCTTAACCCCTTGAAGAGAATCTGTCCCGTGGTAGGTTGTCCACAAATTCATAGGACCAAATAATGGCATTTCAGTTGAGGTCTGAAATCTAAGTCACTTGGGGTGGGACAGGAGCTTTCATGCTTGGTGCTGGGAGGAAGGGGGGGGCATGAGTGGGCAAGTCAGATCGTGAGGTGCAGGGTACCTGGAGCATGGCCGTGAGGGAAGGTGGGGATGAGTTGTATCTGTCCTAGTCTCTGCCCTCTCCTTCCCTCTTCACTGCTCTCTGAATGTTCCTGTCACCGGGAGTGGCCAGCAGAGGCTTTTGCTGAGAGGAATGGCCTGGCTTTTTTGATAGCCCAGAGTGGCCACTCCAATGGGCTTCCAACATGAGCTCTGTGTTAATTAGTGAAGTCCTTTCTATCCTTGACATGGAGACTTGAGGCCAGCGGTTCTCAACAAAAAGCTATTTCTGCATCCATCCATTACCACCTTCCTCCAGGACGTTTAGAAATTCTGGAGATATTTTTGATTGCCACAACTGGAAGAGTCTTCCTGAGATGAACTAATACACAGCACAGGGAAGCCCCACGATGAATGATCTGGCCCAAATGGCATTTATGCCGTGATTAAGGAAGCCTTGCTATAGGCCAGCCAGGGTTTGTAACTCCTTCCACCTCCAGTGTGGGAGGCAGGTGTGGCCCAGGGACCCTTTGTTTCTGGAGAGACCCTGGAATTCGTGTTCTCCTACTTTCCAGCTCTCATACACTCAGCCTACCTAGTGAGAGATGTTCTGTGAAGGGGGTTCCTGTATAAGAGGCCCTTTGGCATGTTTCTCACAGAGGCCTCTGGAACACTGGTAGATACCTATTTCCAAAGGTGGGGCCTAGTCCTACTTCACAGCCTCAGGCCAAGAGAACCACGGGGGCCCCTTTCCTCTTGCTCTATACATCCTCATCTTTCTCTCTGATCTTGCTCCTCCCACCCCACCCCCAAAGATTAATGTGATAATTGCCATGTGTGCCTGTTTACACAGGGAGTGGGTGAGCTCACCACCCTCAACCAGGCAGGTTCCCAAAGAAACGTGCTCCCACGACGTCAGGACTGGTACCCACTGAGCACTCTTGTGCAGGTGGGCTGCCACCCCCAGACTGCTTTCTCTGTCTGTCATCTCCCTTGCTATATGCACGTGTGCATGTGTGTGCCACCCAGGGAAACGACAGATGAGAAGGAGGGAGAACAGTCAGACTGCCAGTCTAGGAGAAGGTGTTAGTGGGAGGGCCATAAGCACCCTGAATAAGAAGACACTGACCCGAAGAAAGCACTTCTCTGTAATACCTGACACATGGTAGATATTACTAGTCAGGGAGTGCCAGAGAGTCAGCACCAATAAGACATAGGAGAGTGGAGTTGTTAGAGGAATTAGAACTCGCGATCACAGAGGCTGAGAGTATCACAGCAGACTATCTGCAAGCTGGAGAACCAGAGAAAACAGTAATTTGGCTCAGTCTAAGTCCAGAGCTTCAGGGGAGCTGATGGTGAACTCTCTGGTCCAAGCCAAGTCTCAAGAGTCCTCTGTTAGGCCACTTGTGCAAGTGTCAGAGTTCAATTCCGTCCACACCTGGAGTTCTGATAGCCAAGAGCAAGAGAACAGTGTCCTACTCTACGGGGGTTCAGGAGCAGAGCATGAGTGTGCACATGAGCACACAAGTCTCCTTACTTTAACTTTACATTGTCTTTCCAGGCCCTGGCCAATTGGAAGGTGGTTTGGGGGCACATCTTCCTTACTAGATCCCAATCATAGGCCAGTGTTTTCTGGAAACAATCATAGACACACCCAGAGACTGTGCTTCACCAGCTACCTCGGCATCTCTCCATTCAAGCTGACACCCAGAGCTAACTGTGGCAGTAGGTGTTCGGTGGATGGGGGGGAAGGAAAAGGCTGGTGCACTCTGGGTAGCATTCTTTTCTGGGAGGGGCCTGGTTCACACTTAGTTGCTCCATAGTAGAGGCTGAGTGGTAAAGGTCCCCTGTGAGACTCTCCTGGGGCTGGAATCCAGCAGAACGTGTTTTGGAAGCTGCCATCTCCTGCCCTGGGATCTTGCTGAGGAAAGTAAAGTGTGTCAGCCAACATGAAAGTGGCTTGTGAGCATTGTGACTCTGTCACAGACACTGGTGGAGAAAGAATGAAAGAAAGAGATTCTTCTGTCACCCAGGTGCCCTCCCCTCCTCATCCTCTTGCTGTGAGACAGGCACGTGTACCCCACCAGGGCAAACAGCCAGGACTCTGAGGCTGCCCTGGCGGCGCTCCCCCGACTCCCACTTTGCATGGTGTCAGGATGCTTGCTGCATTCAGAGTTGTTGATTGCTTCTTTTTTAATCTCAAAAGATACTTTAGTAGATATAGCTCCTACACTGGACAATTTTAAGGTTTTAATAATGATGACTCAGAAGGGAATGGAACCTTTAATTAGCATCAGAAAGGACCTTGCCATTTGGAATAAGAGAAGCCTGGAGCCTTTTGTTTGCCCACTCTCTGCTCAGGGATGTCCCCTTGTCCTACTGGAGGCACCACTGATCTGTGGACAAGCACGTGAGGGGAGAAGAAGCCACCTGGTTCACAGAGATGGGAGGAGAAGAGCTGAAAGGAAAGTGGAGGGAGGGTGCTGGGTGTGGAAAGGGTGCGGCAAGACTATTAAAAGGCTGGTGAATAATCTCAGTGCTGTCAAGCTGCTTTCTCCAAAGGAACCTTTTAAACTGTCAGTCATCTTTAATAACCACCAGGGCATGGTGCTGCTGGAGCTGGTGTCTTCCTAGCTATTGTTCTTTTTTCTTTTTCTCTTCCCTTTCCTCCTCTTCTTTCATCCAGGAGGACCTAGTGCTGTGGTGGGTGATATTTGTAGCTGCTTAGAGAAAGTTTCACACACAGAGACTATATACTAGTATAAATTTATTATTAACAAGAGAATCATCTCATTAAAAATGTGGCCATTTATTGATTAGTTAGGCATCCAGGTGTGCCAAACCCATTGTCAGATGCCATATGTAAAATATATGAGGGGTTGGGGATTTAACGCAAGTGCAAGGCCCTGAGTTCAATCCCCAGCACCAAAAAAAAAAAAAAGGAACCAGACAGTAAAGTTCCTGTCTTAATATAGGTTAAAGCAAACATAAAACTTTCTTATAATATATGGACTAAAAAAGACTGTTCAGATCAGTTATTTATAGAAGAGTTGGGAAACACATTCCAGACTTCTAGTTAATGATGGGAGCCCTTTTATCTTTGTTTCACAGACTGTATTCCCTGATCTATTAATGGATTTGCTTTGAAAAAGTGGATTCCACAATCAGGAAATTTAAGAAATCATATAAACAAAGTAAACAATCCCCCCCACCACAGGCCTTCTCACAGGCTTAAGAAACACATATAATCTGCTATATTTTCCAATTTTGTCTGGTTGCTGAAGCCCGTTTTCCACAAAACATGTTCATATCTTACAGATCATAGCAAGTCCAAAGTGACTGAACATAGTCACTTTACAGTAGCCCTTGCAAAGAGTCATCCATGTGTTGGTGCTCTGAGCTATACTCAAGCCATAACAGCTCAGTTACTTGTGAGACAGAGACACCTTGGAGGTCATGGTTGCATCGCTACTGTTGCTCATATGATTCGTGTTTATGGGTAGCTGAGTCCCAGTTTGTGCGAGGTGTGGACTCAGCTTTTGCTGCCGAAGAATGATGTGGACTAACCAGGCCAGAAAATTGATGACATCTATTAGTTTGGAACCGTCTGGTGAACCATTGGAGCTAACCCATCTTTACAGAATGCTTGATTTATTGTCATGAATAAAGATAAAAATAGTTACACAGGGATCATTCGATTTGCCCTTAAGCTTACAGCCCATGTCTCCACTCTTAGGAAAAGCAGCTTCCCATGTCCATTATAGCCCCTTGTGGCTCTTGGCATCTCTTTCTTCCATGACTTCCTTCTGATAATCAAGAATTGTTGTCTTTGAGGTCTTGCTCATGTCTTCCCGGCTTGCATTTAACCATCCAAACTTGATAGAATCAAAGAGCTGGATCATAGAAATTGGTAGAGGTCTGCCTTTGTCCCTTCTAGGCCAGAAAGAGTTTTCTCATTTGTTTATTTTTAAATTTTGAATCTGTTTCAATTGCAATCTTGTCTCTCTGAGCCGTGCAGGGCAAGACAAAAGACACAAGTTTGCTGAAAGGAGCTGGCCTTACAAGCTATTTTGCACAGAAAGCTCTACTTACGGGAATAGCTGTCATGATCAGTGGGTGGCTATAATCTGTGGACTAATATATTTGAATGGAAGGCAGAGAGAAAAATGAGAAAATTTGGGATTAAAAAAAGCATCATGAAAGTCTACAGGAAGCATGAGGACAATGAATCAAAGTATTTTCCAAAGTGTAGTAGCAAGTGAAACAAAAAAATAAACTGAAAGGGTGGAGAAACACTTTACTGTAGAAATTCTGAGTTACGGTCTTAATTTTACCAAGTCAGCATGTGAGTTTTAGGCATGACCTCTGACCTTCATGGCCTGATTCCCTAATGAATTGGGGCTAAAATATTTGTTGTGAGTTTCGAGTGGCCATTAAAGTTTGTGTGTGAGGGACAGGTTGGGGTTCGGAGTGATTTCAGGTCAGGAAAACCATCTGAAAAGACTTGGGGGGAGAGAGTGGAGGCAGAATTTGAGAAGAACGCTTGGTGGAGAGGCACACATGCTAGGACTTTCAGCACACTCCCGTGCTCTGTTTCAAGGATCTAGTAAGACAACCCGCCAAGGCTTGCTGCTTCTGGCAAGTTGTGCAGTGTAATCCTTCCTCAGTCCCCAATCATTCAAGGGCTTTGCACTCATCTCGAGGCACCAGAATCTACAATATGGGTTCTATGCCTTTTTAGAGCCTTGCTGGGCCAGGCCTGGGCCAGCTTTGCACGGTGTTGGAAGAAGCTCAGGTCAACGACTGAAAAATGTGTGGATAACTTTAATTTTTTTTTCAAGCAGCCCTGTCATGGGCTTTGCTAGTATCCTCAGGATAGTGTCATGGGCACAGCCTGCCTCTCTCTTTTTGAGAATTTGTCCAATTTATTGTGCAAAGGCTTAGAACCCATATCAAAAAAAACTACTGCAAACTGATTAGTGTTTGCATGGTCTTGGAAAAGTATTCGACTTTTCTGCCTTCAGTTTTCCCATCCTAAGTGAGAGTGTTATAATATTCCCGTTCAGGTTATTATGGAGAAGCCAATGCAATGTCTTCTCTATGTTCATAGCAGAATGTGAGTTAACCCACAGCAAAACCAAGTTGGAAGTGGGTGGGGTGCCGTAAAGTGTAACTGTATTTCACTATACCTATTATATCAACCTGTGTGTGAAGGAATGCATGGCTTTAGACACTAAGGAACGATTTTTCTTTCTTTCAGACCAATGATGCCTTAGGAGCCACCTGGAATTGGCTGTACTTCATCCCCCTGATCATCATTGGATCCTTCTTTGTTTTGAACCTAGTCCTGGGTGTGCTTTCCGGGTAAGCCAGATGTCTCTCTTCTTTACCAGCTGGAAATTAGTGCCGCCCGAATCATGGTAGATTCATTCATTTAACCTTCATTTAGAAGATACTTGCTGAGCAGTGCCTTTGTGCCGATGCTGTTGCAGATGCTGGGAATGTGATAGCGAACCATTGCTTTAATCATCTTATTTATTCTAAGGAGTTAAAAACTCATTGCATCAGGCCCAATACTGAACGTGGTGTCCGAGAGTTTATTTATCCATCTGTCTTTCCACTCAGTGACTTTCTCTCAACAATGTGCTTGTTGTTAGGCATATAAAGTTGAATAAGATGCAGGTTTTATTCTCAAGAGAGTCTTATTCTGTAGTGAATTGGGCCTCAAGTCTCATATTTGTGACTTGAGTTTTTTAACACCAATTTTCAAGTACTCAGTGTCCAATATCATGATACTTGCGAAGAACACACAAACTTAAAGGGATGGGCTCCTGCTGCCCTTGAGAAACATGTTTTGCCAATAAGACAGTGCACTTGAAACAGGGAATGGGAGTTCTTTTACCTAATATCAGATATAATGGTTCATTTGGGGGAAGGGACAAATCTACATAGTCTGAAGTCATCAGGTTTGGTTTCATGAAAGATTTTGCTCAAAATATAAACTATGTAGTAGGATAAAAGAGAATATATAGCCATGAACATTCCAGGAAGGATAATACTGCGCCCTGAGCAAAGATGAAGGAATGGGGTGCGCTGTGGAGTGTGAAGAGGCTGTAATGGAGCATCTTAGGATAGCTAAGACCAGGAAATATCTTGGAGGATCTTACATTTTACTAAGTGAAACTGAACTTAATGTTTTGTCAGAATGGCATAAGTGCTTCAAATGACAAGTTATAAAGTGATACTTTATGTGTAAGCATCACAGATTGACTCAAGTTGGTCATTTCTTGAAGATCTGCTAATACAGGAAAAAAATGTTAAAGAAGGGCACAAAGACAAAGGGAACAAGAGGAGTGACAACAGATGAGAGATGGGAACAGATTTTTGAAGACAGAAAGTAAATGGTGGTTAACATAGTGGGTGGAAAGCTCAAGGTTAGTTGCCTAGAATGAATGACAACATGTAGGGAATGCCAGTTTATAAAGCAAGCTGATTTCTCTGCTGAGCATGCGAAAGACTCAGAAATTAGAGACGTCAGGTACCCCTGAGAGCTGGGACTGCTACCCAAGGGCCATGCGGCAGATAAGAGCATTGGTTATGCCCCGCTTGCCTTAGGCCTCACTCCCCGGACAATGCTGACAGGTTTTGCCCGATTCAACCCCTGCACCAGTTAGGAGACCTACTCTCTGCAGACGGTTGAACCAGGGAAGGTTGGAATGGTCACATCAGGTGCATTTTGCGGTGAAGTTGATAGACCGTAATGAAACGGGAAGGTTTAATAACAGTCCACAAACTGTCATTACTGCAGCCCCCTTCTGGCCTCTCAGAAATAGAGCAACCTGGTAGCAGTTTAGAGGATTCTTCTGTGAGGAAAATGTTTTGAGAATAGATTTATCTGTGCTGATATTTGGGGAGACCAGAGAAATAGGTCTCTACCCCATCACCTCTCACAGGGTTCACTGTCTTTCCTGTCTGCTGCAACAGATTGCTGCAAAGTAAGTAGCTTAAAGCTATAGAATTTTATTTGTTCAAAGTTCTGGAGGCTACAGGTCCAAAATCTGGCAGGCATGTGCTCCCTACACAGGCTCAGTGGGCGACTTTATTCATTTTTCTCTTCTAGCTTCTGGGTGCCTCAGGCATTCCTTGGCTTATAGCCACCTCACTCCAACCTCTGTCTCCTGTGGTCACATTGCTTCTTCCTCTCTGATGTCGGTGAAGCCTCCCTCTCTGCCTTACCCTTGTAAGGACACTTGTCATAGGATTTAGGATCATTGGATAATCCAGGATGATTTCTTTGTCTGAGTATCTTTAACTTTATCTTACAAAGCCCCTTCTTCCAAATAAGATAACATTCAGGAGCTCTGGAAATTGAGACATGAACATTCTTTTAGGGGCACCCACTAAACTCACTGTTCTGCAAGCCCCAACCATGCATACAGAGATTCCAGCAAGCTTTTTGTGTCTTGCTTTTAAATCTTAACACACAGCTAGTGATCATCAGCAGTTGAGGAGAATATCCAAAAGAAAAGGCAAAGACAGTAAACATAGAGAAAAGGAACTTAAAGAAATATAAACTATGCAAAGAGTAGAAGACAACTTTTATAAACTGTGTTCAATACTAACAGGAGAAATAATTTAGCATATAAAACAATAGGTTATTGTATATTTTGAAGAAGAGCTGTTGGAAATGTAAAATGTAATTAATGTCAAACTAATATAAAACTGAGTTGCTATAAAAATGTAATGACAATAAAAGGATAGTAAATGGTCAAAAGCAAAGTTGAGAAAAATCACTGAAAAGTAGAAGAAGAAAAAAGAACAGGATCAACACAAATTTAAATATTATAGGAGTTCCATGAAGAGAACAGTAACATGAGAAAGAAAAAATTAACAAAGAAAAATGTGAGAAATGTTTCCAAAGACTCAGGTTTCCAGATTAAGAGATCTGTTAAGACATATGTGAGGATGTTCTTTACAGCATTATTTCTTGGCAGTGGGGAGTTGGAGGCAACCTGGGTGCCCATAACAGGTATTTAGATAGGTAAAATGTTGGATGCATACCATGGCATGTGAGGTAGGAGTTAGGAGCAGCAGATACCATGTACATATAAAACACAGGATATTTTAAGGACAGAATTTAGTGAAAACAAAGAAACAATGTGGTATAATGTGATTTGCATAAATAAATATACATGCACACAGAACGTAAGTAGTTTATAAAACTACACTCAAATAAAAAGTATGCATTGAATATATTGTAGTGATAGTCTGTATGGTAGGTTGGTAGGAGGTGAATTTATAAATTAACCATAAAACTGCCCACGGATGCCAGGCATGGTGATATCCCCTGTAATCCCAGCAGGCTGGGAGGCTAAGGAGGATCACATGTTTGAGCTCAGCCTGGGCAACTTAGTGACTTAGTGAGACCCTGTCTCAAAACAAAAAGGGACTGGAGATGTAGCTCAGTGCAAAGACTCTGGGTTCAATCCCCAGTACCTCAGAAAAAAAGAAAAAAATATCCATAGAGCACTCAGCATTGCTAGAGACCACACCAAATCACATTATCTTGAAATTCAGAAGATCAGAGTAGAGAAGAGTCTGAAAGCTTCAAGCAGTTTAGAAGGTGGTAAAGTTTATACCAATCATCAGGATAGCATTGGACTTCTCAAAGGCAACACTGAAAGTTGGAAACCAATATAGAAGTTCCTAAAATCTTTTGCAGGAAAATAATGTTCATGATCAAATTATATACCCAGCCAAAATACCAATTATTCATGAGGATGGAATAGTAATATTTTCAGACACCCTTTCTGAAGAAGTTACTGGAGAACATGAGTTACAAAAAATAAGGCAGCAATGAAGAAAGAAACACATGATATTCAGGAAAAGAAGAGATTCAACAGAGAAGACAGGCAAAACAAATGGTGCCCAGGATAATGGTGAAGGAGAAGCTTCCAGAATGACAGCTGTCAGTGGCCTAGAAGATACGCAGATCAGGTTTGAATAGGATGACAGAGGGCTCCAAAAATACTGTCTTTATGAAAAAAGTGAAACCAATATGTTCCCTGACGTACTGTATTCATAAGAGTTTTATGGTTTGGTTAAAACCATATGTATCATGCGTGGATGTATTTGTACACACCCTCCCTCAGCATTTATTTCCACAAAATACAGAAGTGTTACCACTGAAGAAATTCAAGCACAGCAAGTCCTCTGTGCAGCTCAGCTATCAACCAGGTTTCCACTGTCAGTGCTGAAGTTCAGGTACTGTAATTGCCTTGATTGAAGGGGGGAGACAATGTGGGGAGGGGAAAGGAGGGTTGAAGACTAAAACCTTAGGTTCCACAGTAAGAAAGTCTTTAAGCAGTATCTAGAATTGAAACATAAACTATTTTCATCATAATATCTAGAAATTTGGGAATGAGAAACAAAAGAAAAGGGTGTAAGGGTCGCCTCTGGGAGGTGAGATTCGGGGCTATGAGAGGTGAGACAGAGAGTTGCCACTTTTGTTTTTCATTATAAGTCTTTCAAAATTATTTGACTTTTAAAATGCTGCATATATTGCTTTGAGAAAAACAGAAATTAAAATCTTAAAGATACTGCACACACAAGTGTAGGTTGAAAGGAGTGTATAAGAACATCCATCTAGTGTCTGTCACTGGGGGATCAGCACCGGGAGAGACCAGATTCACGAGGGTCAGCAACCATATTAGTCCAACTATGTGGCTCTAAGAGCCTGTGGTGGTAATTTGTGAAATGGTTATAAAGGAGAAAAGGGGGATGCTGTGAAGGAGTTCTTAGGAGTGTATGTCTTGAGTGGAGAGTCTTAAGACATAATGGGGTTTCTTCCCTGTGTGTACTTACTCAGTAAGCATTTATTAACATCTTTGTTATGCCCACGCACTGCTCTAGGTAACTCCCTACCCAGCCTATACCTACTACCCAGACATGTCCCTTTAGTGACTGCCCACAGGAGCAGCCAGGGACAGCTTTCTTCTGGTATGTCTGCTGGGGCATTCTCTCTAGTGTGTGTGATCACAATCTGATGTCCTCTATCCTTATTTCCTAAGTGCGTCCATATTTTAGTTTAGAAAATTCAAGACAGATTCTTACTATTTAAGGAGAGAGAAAAATAGATGTGGTGGCAGCAAAAGTCATTGATGTTCCAGATAAGACTCCAATTTGGGTTCGAGGTATGTCTTAAGAGAGTTGGAAATGGGACAGAGCACAGCTCCACCAGACAGTGCCTGTGTCTGACAGCGCGGGTGCTTCTGGTTTGGAGTTGCGTCATTTCATTTTCCTGCCTCCTTCTCTGGATGAGAAAGCGTGGCCCCCTGGAAGAAGTAAGGCCTTTAGCATGACAGTCACGGGTGAGAAGTCCAACCTCTTATTAATAAGCAGTCATTTATTTGCATCATGCACTTAGGTTGGTCAGAGCCTCTTTTCTCTGTAAAATGGGTGATGAGTCTCTGTATCCACATGTGGAAACTTAGCTCCAGCCCTGGCATAGAATAGCCCTTAGCTCTCTTGAGCTGTCTATGCCCTTTGAAAATACTGACATACATGTCTTCTACCAGGTAGTCCAGGTGGCTGTCGTTTGCATAGATGTCTGTGGACATTTGGCTTGAGCCAGCTGTGGGGCCATCAGCTCCTCTTTGGCTGGGACACAGCCTCACTGGGTCAAGAGATGCTGGGGAAATGGCATGGCAGACGCCTCCTTAGCACTTTGGAGAAGCCCAGGAAGCGGCAGTAGCAGCTGGGAACAACTGGTGTGAATAAATTCTGACATTTGAAGGAGTGTTATCAGTAGGGGCCTTACAGGCTGGGACCAGAATATTTCTGTCCCTGGTTTCTTTTCCATGTCCTGATGCTCCACGCCTCTGTCTAGCATTTGGGGGGCTTGCATTGGTGTCTGCAGAGGGCTCAGCAGCAGCTGGTCCTGTGAACAGGATGGGGTGTGGGCTCTCTTTGCTGCCTGCTTGGCTTTCTTATACATCTGCAGAGGATGCAAGCTTATTCCTTGGAGTGGGGCTTTGGTTGGATTTTGTAGTTTGAGTCTGCTGGGGAAATAGCTCTAAAAGTTTTGTCCCCAGAGAACAGATTTCCTGTGACCTGCAAACAATTTAAATGTTGTGTGCCAAGGCTATTCCAAGAGCAGAGAGACAGCAGTAGAAATGGGGGAGGGGAGCATATAACGTGGTCCCTACCACTGGGTAAGTGAGGTTGAGTCTAGGTGGCAGGAAACAGTGCTCATGAATCCCAGGGACCAAGCACGAAAACGACTGGGGCACCCACCCCAGGGGCTGAGGCATTGGTGGAAAGAATGCTGTGAGGTGTGTTTGCCGGCTTCCTATTTAAAGACGAGCTGTGGATGTGGAAGCATTGTAGCGTTTTTTACTTGTCTCAGAGGAAATAGGATTTGATGAAAACCATTAGCTTAGGCTTGAAGAGAAGCAGAGCTTCCTGTCTCCATGGAAACAAACCAGGGCTGCATAAGCACATCCTGAAGTGCTATCAGGGGCTACAGGGAGGGAGACTCACACAGACAGAAGATGACCCTGAGCTAGCGTCTCCACCCACTGCTCCTCGGGCTGCTGGCGAGAGAGAGGTCGGGTTAGGGGAGGAGGCCAGCTGTCTCCAAATGGGGACAGCAGCAGGCAGGACAAAGACTTCTTACTTATGAACATGGGGAGCAATGTGAGATCTTGTGTAAGTAAAGCACGTCATAGTTTTCAAAGCCCCTTTGCTTCCAAGATCTTCTTTGTCCCTCGTGACAACTCTGTGCAGTAGATATACAGTATTTTATTTAGAGATGGGAAGAGGAAGGTTGAAAGAAGCCAGTCTCCTACTAGTTAATGACAGGTGGGAACATGGGTTATAATTTCTCGAGCTCAGATTAGATGCTTAGTGTACCAGGGGGTCTCCCTCAGGGATATGAAGAGCAAAGATGGCCCAAGAAAAAGGCAGTGTGTAGCCAAAAATATCATCCCAACCACACAGATTCAGGCACGCACCGATGCACACACATATTCACATACACTCTTCACACATGCCACGTGACATTTCCATACAAGGGAGAAGACAGTGGTATCCAGGTCTTCTTGCCTCAAGGACTGATGGGGAGGGGTAAACTGTCAGTATTAGAAGAGTAGTTCTGGTTGCAGCTCTTCAATGAGTGGAGTGGCTCCCACACTAAGCAATGTGACAACTGTCTTGTCTTGTGACTAATTGATTTGCTGGCTGGGCTTCACAATTCAGTCCAAGTCTGTTTAGTATTTACTATGCAAAAGATGTCTC